>PVJO010007303.1:0-82788 GCA_004026905.1 Hystrix cristata
ACAATGGAGTACTACTCTGCCATAAAGAATGATAAGCTCGAGATATTTCGAGGTAAATGAATGCATTTTGAGACCACACTCTTAAGTGAAACAAATCGGACACACATGTTTAAATACTGCATTGTTTCTCTGGTGTGAGAAACTGAAAGTGTAAATAAAAACTAAAGTGTAAATAAAGAAAGATAGAATGAAGAGAAAGTTTACATTGTCTAGGTGACCAGTCGTTTTTGTTTGTTTGTTTGTTTGTTTTTTGTTTTTTTGAGACAGGGTCTCATTTTGTAGTTCAGGCTGGCCTGGAACTCACAGCAGTCTTCCTGCCTCAACCTCCCAAGTGCTGGGATCACAGGCGTGTACCACCACACCTGGCTTCCTCTGTTTCCTAGGTTCTGACATCATTCATTCTTTCACTCAATAATCCAAGTAGCATTAAGTATCAACTAACATTAAACCAACACTCGGATTTTCAAACTGAAACAAAATACATGTTCTGCTATTACTGGACAATCACAGTATGTGTAATTTTGAAACTAATTCTACCAGGCATTATTTTACTCGATTATTATTTTTTAATTTGGACGTACTCTAAAATGAACAAGCTGCAGTAAATATCAACATAAAACAAAATAATAGCATATTATTCAAAGAAACAAATGTAACAATGATACAAATTTTTTTTTAACCTTACATCCCACAGAAGTTCTTACGTTAGTGTTTTACCAACACATGTGTTATTCGGGCAATAAATGATTTCTTCCTGTAATAAAAATCCTAAATTAGACTTCTTTATGGGCCAGAAATTTGAAGAGGTTGCCAAATGTACTTAGGAAAATCCCAGTGACTTCATGATTCATCATTTGTATTGAAAATTAGAAGGTGGGAAAATTGAGAGGAAAAAAAAATTCACTAATAAGGATTAAAAATAAATGATTCATTTCTTAAACTTTTTTCAGAGAAGCAAATTATAGCCAAATTATAGGTCTGACAAACCATAATTAAGGCATAAGAGGAATTATGGGGAATTGAGAGGTGAAGAAGGCCATGTTTCGACTTAAATATCAATTTCTTTAGTATCATTAAAATTAGGTCTTTCCTGCTACAAATCCTTGTAGTTTCTGACATCACCATTTAATGAAAAAGGAAATGGAATATTAGAATCTACAGATATAAATCAAAAGTGATTAAACATGGGATGGAATTTATATCAAATTTTAAATAATGTTTCGATTCAAACATAGATAATATTTTTAGTGAGAAATTGGGGGGGCTTTATGTCTAGTAGTCAGAGGAACAATAAGTACAGTATAGTATATACATTTCTCTGTGCAATTTGAGAGCTTCAAGAGAATTTCTGAAACTATCATTGCCCTAAACAGTGTTTCTATTAGGATCATTTTAAGATTTGCAGTAGACAATGATTAATTTTCAATCTGAGCATGATGCAGTAAAACTACAGCAAAAGGGTCAGTATTTACTAGAATGTCTTGACAGCAAAATGAATGACTTTAAAGTACATGTTTAGCCAGCTGCTAAAACATGCTTTTTCTTACTACTTTTGATTTTATTCCGTATTTTATTAAAATGATAAAGAACAAACATACTTTTTCTTCAGTGATTCAGGAGTAATCACAAAAGAACCTTTAGACTGAAGTGTATTTTTATATCCCTGCATGTGCTGCATAGATACTGTGTATGAAACTGAGTGCTTTAGGCATACATTAAATCAGGGCTGGAGGGGTTGGGTTTTTTTGCTTTAGAATTTTAATTACATTCATTTGTAATCCGGTAGAGGAAGTAAACAGCATACTAGCAACATTCATCAATGAGAATTAGGGTAAAAAGTGATTTCAATAGTGTCTGGCTGCGTGAGCCTCATCAAATGAGGCCCACGGAGTTAATACGCTCTCCCACTTTCTTGGTAATAACAGTTCATTCATGAAAACTTTTATAATGATTTTATTAGCCAGCCTTGTCAGAAGTCTAATAACTTTCATTTCAGAGTCTTTGACTACGGAAAAAATGTAAGTATAAAATGTAGAAAGAGCACTTGTGGTCTGAACTTTGTCCGTGCAGTTAGCACCTCCCCCTTCTCTGGCTGGAGAACATCCAAAAGCAACGAGGAGAATAGGAAAGAAAAATTTGCAAACTCCGTTTTCAGCAAGAGTAGGAGACAGCTAAAATCCCTGAAGCCCAAAATAGATGTAAGAGCTGCCAACATCCATAGAGAATGAGCCCGGGAAAGCAGAAGCTGCACGGGAGGAAGCTCAGGGAAATGCCCCGGAGCGGAGGCCAGAGTGGAGGCAGAGGGCCAATCCTTGCAGATAGCACGAAGCAGATTTCGATTTCCAGAAGTGAGGAGTACAGTCCAGTTATTGACTCTAGGTCCTCATTTCCAACACAAGATAGGGGCATTTTGGCAGAGAGAAGAAGCAACCTGGACTTGAGTTGGTTCTGAGATGCTGAAGGAGTTCTGAATAAAAACTCACACACTGAGGGGCTGGGGATTTGCCTCAGTGGTTAGAGTGCTTGCCTCGCAAGTACAAGGTTCTGAGTTCGATCCCCAGCACCAAAAAAAAAAAAAAAAAATTCACACACCTGACAGCCAAAGGTACAGAGAAACAGCTTGTCTAGTGCAGTTGGGCTCCAGATCGTCTTGGTACAGTCTCGTGTCTACCCACGCACGTGGCTGAGGGAGAAATAAGACGCAGAAATCCCAAGAGTGCGGTGCACTGCACAGCTATGGCCCCTCCTCCTCTAGAAAACGTGCCTTTTCCAAAGATGGGTTCAAAAGGAAAAATGAGTGTCGGTTCTATAAAATGGTACTACAGGAAAAAAACACAACACAAAACAAAAAACCAGGAAACAAACAATAAAAATGAATCACAAAGAATATCCAGCAGGGAAGTAACATAGTCATTAATAAGATGGAGTTTGGAAGCCATCTCACAAATCTCTGACTGAGAGAATTCACGTTTCTGTGCCTCAATTTCCTCAGTTTAAAATAAACTTCAAGATAATATTCACTGCACGGAGTTGTTGGAATGACTAAATGAACTAATATATGTAAAAGTTTTGTGATAATGTCAAATAGAGAGTAAGTTCTATATAAATGTTTTTAGAAAATGAAACATGTAAGTTGTAACTAAGCATTTATGTCGATTTTTAAAAATATTTTAATGGCGAAGAATTAAATTGTCTATGAAGGAAAATCACAAAGCAAAAGTACTATATAATTAAGGCAAACAGTGGAGAAAATAAAAATGAGGTACCACTGCTCAGGAAAATATACTGGGGAGAAAAAACATGACAATAAAGCCAACATGGGATAAACTGCGAGGGAGAATAGATATCCCTCCAAAATGCAGTACAGACACAGATTTTATACGTGATTATAGTAAAATTAAAATAAGAAAAATATTCAAACACATACATATATTAAGATAATGGCTACAGAAGTGTTTATGGAAATAAATACAGCATAAATATAGAAGTCCTTTAATGAAACCATAAAACTAAATTAATGCAACAAAATAAACATTCTGAAATATAATTGGAAAAATTCTCTGAAATCTAGTAAATAATAGTTTGACTCTACTATTAAAAAACTTGTCCTATATATCAAGGAACATTTACTCAGTTCAGTCAGTAATGAGACAAACCATATATTAATAAACTTGAAGATGAAAGTTCTCTTGGACAGTAGGCTAAGGGAACAGGTTACTTCTGAGGGGAAACAAGATAACAAGATAATGCTGGATATAGACTTCTCCATGACAACTCTCAGTATCATATCAGCATTTCCACCAAAAAAATGCTTCAGGGAAAAAAGTATTCTCCAAGGATTCTCTACTAGCTAAATTTCTATTTGAGTATAAAGATAACAAATTATATTTCTCATGTAATAGCTTCAGAAATATTGTAGATCAAGTAGAATCTTCCATGGCACCTAAAGGAGCATAGTAAAAGGGTGAATGATGGTAGTAAGAACTGATTGTATTTAGCTGCACATCTAAAACTAAAACACATGTAGTCAGTGGGTGATGGGACACCCTCGGAAGAGGCAAATTTTGTACGTGTGTATGTATGTGTGTTTTGTCTAATAAAATATGGAGAGAAGACAGCAGAAACTAAATGCTGCCAGGGATGGGGCTGGAGCCTGTAATCCCAGCTATTGGAAAGCTGAAGCAGAAGGATTGAAAGTTTGATGCCAGTCTGGGCAATTTAATAAACCCTTATCACAGAATTTTTTTTTATAAATTGGGGATGTAGCTCAGTGGTAGAGTTCTGACCTGGAATGACCAAGCCCTGGCCAGGGGTTTGATCCCTAGTACCACAAATGAAGCAAGAAGAATGCTAGTGTGTGTGGCACTCATACCTATAATCCAGTACTCTGGGAGGCTGAGACAGGAAGATTGCAAGCCCAGAGCCCAAAAAGGGCAATTTAGTTACTTAACAAGAACTTGTCTCAAAAATATAAAATGTCTGGGGATATAGCTCACTGCAAGGGCCTTGAGTTCAATCCTCAGTACAGGAAAAGATAGAGGAGAGAAAGAGCGAGCTGATTTTTCATCTTTGTCAATCAGTGATCAGGAAATATTTTTTCACAAATGTTATTAGTGCATATTGGTTATACCGAGTAATAGGTTTCATTTTGGGAGATTTGGCCCTTCAGCCTCTTTGCTCTGCCCTCCCCAAGAAATATTATTTAAAGTTAATAAACCAAGGAATAGCAGTATAATGCTAACAAAATTAAACTCTAAAAAATAATGTAATTGATTAAGCAGTTGATGAAAAAGGGAGAGGGGAAAATAACAAAATATGTTATTTTCGGTAATTCTTGAGAAAAAGGGGCTCCTCCAACCCCAGGTGTCACCCCGGATTGAGAGAAACACTGCTGGTGCTTTTCCGCCTGCTCTAGAGGAGTCGACTGCCCCAGCGCAGAGCCAGGCACAGGTGGCCTTCCTGGCAGGGCGTGCTGACCTCTTCTCCACAGTGTCAGCCGAGAGCAGGGCCCCGAGGAGGGTGACTGTGGGGGGAGTGGACTGCTGATGAATAGCAACTGAAGACAACACCCAGAATTTTGTCCCTTCAATTTGTCCTCGAGTCTTTAGTGGTCTTGTTCATATGACAATAATGTCTCAGACCACACTACAGTGACTTAGGAAGGAATTTCTGCCCAAGCCTTTGGACCGCTGTCCAGCTAAGAAGAGATGGAGCAGAAGGGAAACGGTGTCTCAAGATGTTGAGAAGTTATCTTACAAAGAGAAACAGAGGTCCTGACACGTGTGCAGCAATGAGGCTGCTTGCCGTTGGGACCCAGGCAACAGGACTCTCCACTACTACTAACCTTCGACTCTCCACTACTTCTAAATTGACAAAGGTTGGATTCTCTCAGTCAGATGGGGTGTGGGATGTATAAAGGAGATATGATCAGTGGAGCAAGTTGCAACATTACAGGCATATGACACAAATAGAAGAAAGATTGAGTCTCAGAGAAATTAAGTGACTGGCCTGAATTTGTAAGAATTTGAGGCCAGGCCTTTGAACTCCTATGGTTGTATTCTTACAATGTTGATAAGCAGTGTCTTCTGTTGCACTCACAGGGGTGCTGCAAGGATCACACAAGTATAAGTCCTAAAAAGCACTTAAATAACTCTGAAATGTGACAGAATTTTATCTGTTACATTGTACAGCTGCAGCATACTTGATTTCTCTCAGAGAAAGAGAAGAGCTCTAAATCAGAGTAAGTACAAGTCCTTCAGGTGATAACTGGATTTTCCTCTTCCTGTCATCTTGAGAACAAAAACATATTTGGCGCCAAACCATTCTTCCAAAGGCAGCGAATTCATTCACAGTGCCATGCCTTTTCTGTTTCCCTGCCTGAACTGCTCAATGCCCCTATTTTCTTGCCTCTCAAAATTATATTCACATTATGAAACTTATTTCAAATGTCACTTGCCCTGGAAACTTTTCTTTTCTTTGATTTTTTATGTTAGTCAGCTTTCTATTACTGTAACAAAATGCCTAAGGCAAGGAAAAGGAGAGAAGTTTCATTTTGGCTTGTGGGTTCAGAGGTTTCAGTACATGGTTGCTTGGCTTCATGGCTTTTGTCTTGTAGTGAGACAGTACCTCATGGTGGGAGCATAGAGCAGAGGAATCTATTCACCTCATGGCAACCAGGAGTCAAAGAGAGAAAAAGAAGTGTTAGAGTCCCAACATCCCCTTCCAGGACACACCCCAGTGACCTAACTGCCTTCTACCAGGTCCCACCCTTGACGGGTTCCACTATCTCCCAGTAGCAACACGGGCTGGCAACCAATGCTTCAGCACATTGGCCTTTGAGAGACATTCCAGAACTAAACTAACATTTTTAAAATAGACACACAGGAATTTTACATATTTATGGTATACAACATGATGCTTCGATATACATATATATTGTGAAATGGCTGAATCAAGCTATTTAATATATGTATTATTTCACATATTTATGGGATTTTCTTGTGGTGAGAACACTTAATATTCACTTTCTTAGTTGTTTTCAAGTATACAATACATTTAATTAACTGTAGCCACCCAGCTGGCTGAAATTTACTTAGTGAAATTTTGTGTACTTTGAATAACATCTTCTCCATCTCTTTGGTTCCCACCTCTGCTAACTGCCATTTCACTCTCTATTTCTATGTCGAGTCTACATATAAATGAGATCACGTGTTATCTTTCTGTGCCTCCAGAGACTTAATGACTGCTACAAAGCTATGTGTATATCTCTAACCTCAAGCATAGGTGGGTCCCTTTCCTTTCCCTTGCCTTCACTAGACACTCCTTTGAGCACAAGGACTAAGTCTTATTTTCCACTAAATGGCCAAGATAGTACAATGCTTAAAAATGTATTAGGAATTTAATAATGAATGAACAGTCATGTGACTTTGCCTACACTATTAGAGCATACGTACTTCCCTGATGTTTATTTTTGGGTGAAAGAAACTATGTACTGATCCTATTGTAAGACATATTATTTAATAGTTCTGTTATATACTTTATATATTGTGAGACTGAGATTGCCAAACATTTGTTGAGAGTTCTATTTTATTCAGGGTTCTAATTTTTTTTCCATAGCAACTATTATAAACAGATTGTTAAAAGTGTTTGCTTTTGTTGGGGAGGAAGAGCTGAGTAAAGTGCTAGAGAGTCAGAGCCTAGAGTATGGGGTAAGAAGAAAAAGGTAGGTAAGGTGGAAGGATTTTAGCTTCTGAGTGGGGTGAGCTAAGGCCAGAGTGAGAGTGGTAGTGAGTAGGACTGGGGCCCAGGAGAGGGATGTGCAGCTGGCACCAGGTGGGAGGCTTGGTCGTGCAGTCAGGAGTCTATCTCCTGCTTCACAGGCTGCTCCCACTGACAAAGGACATTACTGAAACCTCTTATTATTCACAGGGTCCTAATCCAATCGCCA
The DNA here is from genome assembly GCA_004026905.1 of Hystrix cristata. Lineage (NCBI taxonomy): Eukaryota > Metazoa > Chordata > Mammalia > Rodentia > Hystricidae > Hystrix > Hystrix cristata. The sequence goes on from PVJO010007303.1 coordinate 7,448, forward strand.
CTGAAGAATTTTACCAGAAGACAGATAATAATCTACAAGGCATATAAGGAATCAGTAGTATGATTTCTCAAGAAAAGTACCATACAATTACAAACAGAAAAAGAGAAAGTGAATATGCAGAATAATTCCAGGAACCAGAGGCTGAGGGTGTAATTTAAGACTTGAACTGAAATGCATCATTCATTCAACCTCACTCTTTGATTTCTAAACCCCAAATCCTATATTCACTGAGATATTCCGGGAATATTTTAACCACAAATTCAAAAGCATTTTGTTAATCTGATTTTCTTATAGTTCATAAAAGCCCGTTATGCAGAAGAGCAAGAGCTCCTGCCAATTTTACAGTTACGGAAAACAAGTGAAATGTCACAGGGACTTGGCTTGCCTCTTGGGTCTGCAGGTCACACGATTTGGGTTGCATTCACTTGTATTGTAGCTGATCGGTCTGAAAGGTTCTGTCCGAGAGCAGGACCGTGACTTTTCCAAGCGGCATGCGGCGTTTTCAGAGGATCGGGACGTTCTGATGAACACCCAGCACTGCAGACAGATTCCGGAGAATTTGTGATTCTTTGATCTTTCTGTTGCTTGGGCCAGAAGAGAAAGATGGTAGGAAGAGAAACCTAATGTAAAAACAACAAAAGAACTATCTACAAGTGTCCTCCAGACCACACCAAACCGCCTCTTCCCTACAGCCTCACCACACTTCCTTGATCTCTTCTGGCTTGCTCTTCCTTCAGCCCTCCATCACCTTTAGTGTTAATGGGCCTCAGGGGACTACTTAAATATTAGAGTCATTAAAATTCTTACCTCAGTAGAGTATGTGCTTGAAATATTTAAGTATCTCAGGTATATATCTTTACATATCTGTATTCTTGCAGTGCTAACAATATTTTTATATAGGATGAAATGTATTTTAATTTCACTATGAAATAAGCTTGAAAGCTATAGTATTCAAAAGAGAGAACTAGATAGGGAAAAGGGGGATAAAGAAGAAGGTTAAAAGAAAAGTAAGATGAAAGGGGAAAAATGGTAAAGTGTAGCTACACTTATTGCAAATAGGGAGGGGTGGGTGAATGGAAGGGAGGGGAGGGGAAGGGGGGAAGAGGGGGGAAACCAAGATGTATCATGTACAGGTACAAAATAACCATGTTGATTATGATCATTATGTATACAATGTACCAATACATGTTCTTGGTAAAAATAAAAAATTTAAAAAAAAAAAGAAATAAGCTTGAAAGGATTTGATCCACCAATCCAACATCCATTTATGTTAATTCATAATAATTTGTTCTTTTTAAAGAGTTGAAAAGTTAAAATATTCTATAAATAATTTTGTTTATTAAGCATATATTATTCACCATTTTTATTCATCAAGGGTAGATAACAGAATATAAAAAATAAAAATGTTTTGTTGTTTTGTTTTCTAATTTTCCTCAAATAATTAGAAATGGCAAGAGAGTCATGTCAGAGCAGTCCCAAGGAGCAAAGTCTCATTGGATTCAAATTTATGAATCAATGTTTTAGTGAAATGTCATTCATTAGATGGATGACTCAGAATGTCCTACCTGAAGAACACAAAATTAAACAATATTTTAGCCATTGAAGGGTGAGGATTCTCAGAAGGGAATGGATAATTTAACAATAGCATCATCAGCTGGGCGCGGTGGCACATGCCTGGTAATCCCAGCACTTGGGAGATTGAGCCAGGAGGATCGCCACAAGTTCCAGGCCAGCCTGGACTACATAGTGAGTTCAAGACCAGCCTGGACTACATAGCAAGACCCTGTCTCAAATAAATAAATAAATAAATAAATAAGAGCATCATTAGTAGCTCTGAGTTAGGAAAAAATGATATGTATTAGTCTACTTTTTTAATGAAGAAAATGACAGAGTTCTTGAAAATTCCTCCTAGAAATAGTTCATTCATATCTTATGGCCAAAAATAGATCCTTTGGCCACAAGGTCTTTTTTTAACTTAATTTTTTTTTTCCAAGAACATGTATTGGTACTTTGTCTATATAATGATCACATTCATCATGGTTATTTTGTACCTGTACACGATATATCTTGGTTTCCCCCTCTCTTCCCCACCCCTCCCTTCTGCTCCCACACCCTTCCCTATTTACAGCAGATTTATTTACATTTTTCCATTTTTTCCCTTTCTTCTTTCTTTTCTTTTTCCCTTCCTTCTTTTCCCCCTTGTCCCTTTCTAATTCTCCTCTTTTTTGAATATTATCTCGGCCACAAGGTCTTGCAAGGGACTATAAGGAGGTAATGAATTTTAACTATACATGTGATCATTTCTAAACAAAATTGTTTGTTTTTGTTTGTTGAAGAAAGAAAGGAAATGTATTAGTTAGGGTCAGGGTGAAGGGACTATAATAGACTCAAACTTCATTAACTTCACGATCTAAAGCTGGTGGGTGTCTCTGTCATCTTTAATGACTGGCCCTCCTTTGAGACCTAAGACGGCATTCCACCCTCTTCCCCCCCGCCCCAGGCACCTGAAGGGAGGAGAGACAGGAGTGGTACAGTACACACACAGTGATTTTAAGAGTAAACCCCACAAATGGCACCCATTAACTTTATTTGCAAATTATTGGCCAGAACTTAGTCACATGACCATTGCTAGCCCCAAAGGAGGCTAAATAGAAATGCAGTGTTTACCTGGGAATCCACATGTCTTTTTTAGTTATTTATTTATGTTTTTTTTTGCAAGACAGGGTAACACTATGCAGTTTGGACTGGCCTTGAACACACTGTGTAGCCCAGGTTGGCCTCAAACTCTTGGTGATCCTCCTGCCTCAGCCTCCAGAGTTCTAGGATTACAGGCGTGCACCACCATGCCCAGCTTGGGTATTCATGTGTCTTGCTGAAACGCTACTAAACTGTTAGAAGGAGAAAAATGTAGATTAAGGGCAGGTAAGGAATTTCGCCAAGCACTAGTTTCATTTCGGGTCTCAGTCAGCAACTTCTAAACGAAGTTCTTCAACGATTTAAAACATAGTAATTATGCTGACACCTAGCTTATGGATCTCTGTTTCTGAAAATATATAACCAAGGAAGAAATGATAGGTCCATTCACTCCTTTGTCCAGTCATTAAATACTAAGCATAAAATTCCCAGCAGGAACTGAGATGCAAAGAGGAGGAAAGAGCACAAACACAGTGGAAATAACACGTGATAACGAAGGCCAGATGAGCTCAGAGAAAAAGAGACTGTTGAATGTTCCTATCACACAGGGGAGCGAAAGAGAAAAGGTTGCAAAGTAGGTTCAAAACAGACGCCAAACTATAGAGTTGGGATTTATTTATTTCTTAAGCAAAGCAAAGTTATGAAAACTTTTAAAATAAGAGATCAATATTATCTGAAACACATTTGTGGGAGTTTACGCCAGCAGAAAAGCAGTATTTTCTGCTCAGTGGAATTGAGTTCCGTCAGGAATACACCGCATTACAACAGTCCAGGGAGAAGCAATGAGAAAGAAACTTCATTTGAGAGAAAGAAAGCAAATGTAGGAGATGTAGACGCGGCATCAGAAGGAGTCAGTAGCTCACTGTATCAGAGACAACAGAAGAAAAGTAGGAGAATACGACTGGCTAGTACATAGACCAGGGTCTGGTACGGACATTAGCTGGAAGGTGGGAACATGAAGAAGATGTGCAGGGGAAAATGATGAGCTCAGTTTTTAGGTTCGAGTCTCATTGTGGGGAGGACTGCACTGTGATTAATCGATAGTAGCATGTCGTGCTGTGCAATGGTTTGTGCTGGGGTATTTTTATACTGCTCTGGGAAACTCTCCCAACTTCACATTTGGCTGTAGTCGTTGTAAGACCTTGAGAGTCATTCAGGAAATTCCATGTTGCTTGTGCTCTGGAAGTGCACACCAGGAGAAGACCCAAGTCTGTGATGCATGTTGTAGAGTTGGGGCTACACAATACGGTTAGAAAGTCCCCTGAGAGTCTTACGTGTTCCGAGCTGAGGCTTCCGGTGGTGATAGGATCACACAGGTGCCGTACTCATCAGCAGCTTCATCCACTGACGAGTTGACAGCTGAATGTGCTGCATGGAGTTGGAACCTGCCTAGAAGAGGCACGTCACTGAGGGCATGCCCCGAAGGCTGTCTTCTTCCCTACTTCCTCCCTTTGGTCTCCACCACCTGGCTACTGTGACTTGAGCATCTTTTTCCCCACCGGACCCTTCCACCACACCATTTCTGCCTTGGAGCCGACTAACCATGTACTGAAAATGCCAAAATCAATGTCTCCTCTACATTGTGAGTGTTGAGCATTCTGGTCCAGCTATGAGTAAACGACTAAGACAAAAGCTGACAGTGGGCTGGAGAGGCCCGCCACCTCGTAAGGATTTGTTGTAGACGATACCATTGTGGGCCTAGATTCCATGGACAACACAGATCTGAGGATAGATTTGAAACCTGCTTCTAGCAGTGTGGGATGTGATGATAGCCAGTGAGACAGAAGGTGGAAGAAAGGCAAGGAAGGAAGGCTCATCCAAGATAGCCACCAAAGAATTAGCTACACTAGCTGTAACGAATTAGTAAGACTTGATAAATAAGAAAAACCCAGACATACTACTGTCTGTGAGCTTTATATTAACTCATAAAATATGCACCACACTATAGCAGTAACTAGAACAGTAGTTTTCAAAGTTTGTCTAATAAACTCCGAAGGTGTCTTCCAATATATTTCAGGGGGCCTTCAGGTCCAAACCATTTTCATAATTACACTAAGTCATTTTTTAATGTTTTCTCTCTCCTCCAGTTACTGTCTTGTAGTTTTTCAGAGGCTACTTGAGGGCTAATATTGAAACTTATTAGATGCAGAAGTAGATAGGAGACATCTTTTAACAAGACATTAAAGAGGTTTTTTTCAAAAATACAAAAGAAAAAAGTATTATTTTATAAGGGAAGTAGAGAGAATAAAATTGTATTTGTTTTTGGCAGTCTGAAAGAGCTTCGAGGAAGGGGTAAGAACTAGATTCTTTTGGCTGTCAGAAATTAGGAATTACATGTTTTTAGTTTATATCTACTTTCTTAAAAAAAACAGCAACATAGCTTGAGAACATAACTTTAAAATATGAAGTAGGAAACAAGCAGATATTCCTTTAAATTCAATATTCAAAGAGCAAATAAGAGGTCAATGCTAACCCTGAAGGCAAGGCCCCATTGAGATGCTTTTTGATCTGAACAATAACTCTATTGTGATTAACACAATCGCTGCATATATTCTTTTCTCATTTTATGGGCACAAGTCCATGGAATCAGGGGACTTTAGTGCATGTCAAAGCAATATCATAGCCTGAAGTGTTAATGTATACGTAGATCGAGGTGTACTGGTTTCAAAGGGCTGTAAATATTTTTAATATTTATATCACTTACTAATTTTATATGAAAAATAAAAAAGCCTTATTGGTACATACCTGTAATAGGAAGTGTTACAGTTTCTTTTGAAATGAGATTGTGTATTGATAGTATTCAGAGAAATGCTGTATGCGTTAGCTCCATATTCGTTCCCAAGAAATCAATAAATAAAAATTGCTTTTATATGAGATAAATTCCCCACAGTATCTAGAATGATCTTAACATTTAAATACTGAAACTTTACCTTTAAATGTCATTTTGCAATTCAAATAGCACTTTAAGGCCATGTAAAAATGTGTACACGAATATTCATAGCAGCTATATTTAGAATATCCCAAAATAGGGGATAATCCAAATGTCCATCAAGAGGTGAATGAATAAAATACACATCCATATAATGGAATGCTCCTTAGCAGTAAAAAGAAATGAGTCACAACTAAAACAAATGGATGAAGCTGAAAATTATCTTGTTGCATGAAGGAAGCTGGACACAAATAATATACATTGTATTATTTCATTTATAAAATTCTAGAAAATACAAACTATAGTGAAAGAAATCAATTTCGGGGTAGTATCAGGGTGGGAGGAAGAAGCAGAATGAGAGGTGGAGTGCACGAGGTGAAGTGCAAAGGTGCACGAGGAATCTTGTTAAGTGATAAAATACAACGTGACTCTGGCAAGAGATTCACTGGTCCATACCTTGTCAAAATTCATCATATGGGAGTCCCTTAAATAGATTTAATTTACCGGGCATAAATTATACATCATAAGGTGGATTTTTAATATGCACAAATAGCCTCATTTGATTACCTAAACAGTCTTGTGACATAGTAAATTGTGTTCTTATTTCAAGAACAAGGAAACCAAAGGTTGAGAGAGACAGAGACTTGCCCATGGCTAGGAGCTCTCACAGCTTGAGGAGACGGTTGTCAAGAATAGTCACTTTTAAATTCTTTCACCTGACTTTTTTTTGTTGTTGTTATTTTTTCCAAGTACAAAATTCTGCAGAAATTCACTGTATAAAACGCTGGCAACTGGCTGCACTGATGGGCTCAAAGACAGGTGTGAGTGTGGCCTGGAAGGGGGAGGAAGGACAGAGCAGAAAGTTACCCACACTGCATCTGACAGAGTTTGGGAGCCCTCGGGCAATGGAACAGACATGGATCCTGAACACAGACCTCTAGTTTATTGCTTGGCTGCCGAAAGTCTATATACAGAGGTGAATGTGTTTACAGAATTAGTCACACAGAATTTTCTGGGGCTTATGCCTTTTGCTTATTTCATGTTTTGTCTAGTTTATTGGTTGTATTGTAGCTTTCTGTTAATTTACCCCTTATAATGCAACAATACCTAAATGTATGATAGTCTTTTTTTTTTCTTTTCATTTGTTTGTTTTGTAGTGGTGGGGCTCAAACCCGGGGAGTGTCTGATGAGCAGGATGGCGTCGAGAGCATTGCCAGTGAAGATGGTCTCACTCAGTAACTCTCCATGAAACTACATGGGAGAGAAAGTTGGGCTGATGATGTTATCTCAAGGATAGTTTCGAAATCAATAAGCATAAGCCTGAAGCTTATCTTTGACTCTTCCTTATCCCACATCTAGTTAGTCATTGCAAAATTCACCCCACTGATCTGCACTTGAGTGATTCATCTTCTCTCTCTCTCCGCATTCGCCACTATCATTCAGAATAATTTTATCCTTCTCCCCTGCAGCAGCAGAAGCCCAGCTTCAATCTCGGTCAATCAAAGCTCCACACTGTAGTTCAAATAATCATTCGACAAATACAATCAATGTTTGTTGGTCCTCTGTGTAAAATCCTTTCAGGAATTTCCAATCCCTAAGAAAATATCCAAACTCAAGGAGTCTGCAAGGTCCTTGCAAATTGGAGTCACATCGCTCTTGGCAACATCTTTCACCACGGGCAGCTGTAAACTTTACCCCGCAGTGAAATAAAACATTTCTGGTTCCTCAAACATGTGCCTTCTGGGCTTTCAAAACTGCCTCTGCTTTGTCTTCCAGATTTTCTTCCTTCTTTCTCTTCACCTGACCAACACCCACTTATGCCTCAACTTACCCTCATTGCTTGGGAGCCTTCTTAGAAGTCCTACATCCTGGTCAGGAGCTCCTCCTAAGACTGAGTAAGCCCTTCCACCATGATGTTCATCACCATGCTGTAATTACTTTTTTGTATACATGCTATCTATCTCAGAAAGAAAAAAACAGAAGCATCTCTTGTTCTTTCACCATTTTCTCCTCAAAATCTAGCATAGTACATTCAATAAATTTTTCTTGAATAAACTGACTGAATAATACAGATGGTCAGAGCAGATGACCCTAGATTGTTGGGCAGCATTTGATTAAAGCAGCCTATCTGCTGCATGTGGGCCACGTTGCCTTCTAAAATGAAGGTAACAGAAAATTAATGTGGGTTCATAGCTCAGGATCTCTTCTGGCCGAATATTACATGGAATGGATGTATGTAGTTCAAAGCCTAAGTCTCAGTTTTGTGAAAATATCCAGAAACAGTGTCACTTTTTAAGGCATTATTCTTTCTTGAATGAGAAAGGTCTTCTAGCCTTTTAATCCATAAAGCACGTTTATGATTAAGTTTAATATTTTCTATGGATAGGAGGACCCTATCCAAGAAGATTAATGCACCAAGGTTAAAAAGGAAAAATGCTGGTAAGTTTTAAGTGTGTTAGGATAATTGGGCTCAACATGCGTAAATTGCTTTCAGATGAAAGGCTCTAAGCCATTGTTAAATTATGAACCTTAAAAAAATCCTCTATCCAATCTAGAGAAGAAGAGGTTTCTATTTGTACAGCAAATTCAATTCAGGTGTTTCTGTAGGTCAGCCTCTTCCCTAAGGCAGGCAAGCTCTTCCCACTCACTGCATCCCAGAGATGGGAGGGATTTGGTGCCAAGCCTTTGCCTTGCTCTTGTTCCACAGCAATGACATCGGAAGAGGTCCTAGACTTGCGGGTGTGGGGTGTGGGATAAATTTGGGGAAAGACCACAGTATGTAAACAGAACCTGCCAGCTTTCCAAAATACCCAACCGCAAGACTTCACATTTTGGCAGCTTAGAAAGAGTCAAATATGCTTTATTCTGAGAACAAATTTTATTCTCAGCAGAGAAAATTATGAATCCCAGTTCAAGCAAGCAACTACTAACAGCCAAAGTTCAAAAACTGAACACTATAACTTACATGGTGAAAGTGAGCAAGCCCATGTTGTGAGGTGATATCAATCAAGGAACTAACGACATTGGTGGGTTCTGTGAAGTGTATGTTTTCAAAATCCTTTAGATTAAGAAATCCTGAAGAAGGTGAGTTAATTCTAAAGACAGGTCATTAGCACTAAACCAGTGTATGTTGACAAAGTCTTCTAGCTTCCAACATCACCAATTAAATGACAGCATTTTAATATTGGATAAGATTTTATTATAACTTTTTAGCCTGCAATCCTAAAAGGATTTTAATGTTATAAAAGCTTTACCTATCGCACTCTTATAGCTCTTTGGCAAATGGGAAAGATACCAAGAGATGAAAGGAGAAGGGAGAAAGGGGACTGTAATCATGTTATTATAAAAATTAAAATTTTAAAAAACAACACTGTAAGAATTTGTAAGTTGTCGGCTAATACAGTTAATGTAGCTAATACAAAAAGACCAACATAAAGTCGAAACTTAGGTCAAAACCTTATTATATTTCCCCAGAATTCCAGTGTTGTTTTTGGCCAGAGAAAGAGACCAATTCAAATCCCAAGTAGCTCTAACGATGTACAGTATGCGTGCTTGCAGGATGCACTGGCAACTCGTGTTTGAACATGGCCAAGAGAACTGTTCATCTCCACCCTTTGGAAGGAAATGGGCTTCAAGCTCTCTGTCTTAGCTAGATGCCTCCAAAGCTGAGTCCTAAGGAATCAAGAGATACGCAGAAAGGTAAACAAATGGCCCAGCTGACTTTGGGGTTACTGGCAGCACTGTCTTAAGCATAAACTAAGAAGCTTATGGCACCTTTGCTGAAGTTAGAGGTTCAGAAGTGGGCCCTTGATAAAACTCATGAAACAAGTAAAAGCTGGAAGCAATTTCGGGGACTTTCTCAGCAGTGTTTTAGGAACTCTAGGTAAGGACTGAGTGGTGTAGAGTCATACACCTATAGTGACCTGAAAGAAAACACCTTAAAAGGTACATTCATTCACTGATTCTCCTGTTCATTTAAGAAATAGTTGCTGAGTACTTACTGTCTTCCCTTGTCTGATATTAATTCGGTCTGACATTGAGAATATCGCAAGGAATAATCCCAAGACATTCAGTATCCACTTGGTACCTACTGTATGGCAGGTGTGCAAAACACATGCATGTGTATAATATGTGTGTGCATGCTTGCGCATGTGTGTGTCTGTATGTGGAGAGAGAGAGATATAAAACTCAGAATCTGAATACCACTATTAGCAGGAAAACCAAGAAAGTCAGAGAGCAAGAGAGCTTTGGTTTCCGTTTTCTCACTGAGGAAGCTAATGGGAAATAATCATTCCTCTCCCATTTCCGAGCAGCAGAGACTAGACATGCTTTCTCCTAGGAATTTGAACGCTGAGAATATGCAACTATAGCTCAGAAGCAATCAGAAACTTTTCAAGATTGCTACAGAGTTGTTTAGGACCACTCCCCATAGTCTCCTATCCTGTGGTCCTGGCTTGCTCCTTAACGTCCCTTCTGAGTCTCGCCACCTGCAGCTCCACCTTCTAGAACATTACACTGTTCACAATTCTCCACACACATTAGGGGTTTCAATGTCTCTGTGCCTTTGCTCACATACTGGGTCTTCTGGGCTTGAAAGAGTCTTTTCCCCCTCCCTAGATCACTCTAGGTCTCCCAAATCATCTAATTTGCCATTGATGAGTGAGCTCCCAGGTCATCTTTTCTTTCCAAAGGTTTTCTAGAACGTTGCTTGGATGAAGAGTTCCTGTGGGAACATGTACATACATCTTGTTGACTTTATCTTTTATCTCCTGGTCTTACCCAATAAGTTATGAGTTCTTAGAAAGAAAGATCTGTGCCTTACATACTTTAATATCTCTAGCAACTGGAAACATTCCAGCCAAAAATTAAAATTTTAAAATTATGTTGAATTAAATTATGTATGTAATGTTCTCATTAACATCAGTTACTAGCTGATAGCCCCTGTCTTTATAGAAGGCCTTGACTTACACGGTATGGATTCTTAATGTTTCTACAGGACCTGTCTCTTTCACCTCTTTGATAATTTTGATAATCAATAAGATCTTCCTAGAAAAGTTAAAATACAACATCGATGAAAAATAGCAAGACAAGAAAAAGAAATATGAGGGAGTAATGCTTCAAAAAAGATGAGTCACAGATGGAGACATTTGCAGCACAAAGAAGGAAAGAGTAGGAAATGAGGAGGCTTAATTACGGTGCGTGACTCAGCCACAGATTAGACTGCTGTATCTTACTTCCAGTTTCTTCACTTCTATTTAAACTGTGTAAATCTGGCTTCCTGATGTAATCTATTTCTAGTAGCATATACTTGGCCCCGACATGTGTAATTCCTGTCATGGGCCACAGCAACCTGTGAAAGACTAAAACTGGATTCCTGACAAAGTTTGGTGTGGGAGCCCCTCGCTAAATTCTCTGGGCTGCTCGGGAAGGAAGCAGAGCAAAGGACTTGACAGAGGAGCGCGTTCCCGGCTGGCCGCAAGTCTTTCAGCTTGTCAGTCTCTCCCCTCCCCACACAAACTTCGCCAACAGTCCTCTCTTGTGAACTGAGGAAGAAGGCTCAAAAAATAGCCGAGAATAGAAGGTTTTGATGCTAGGTGTCCCCAGGTAAGCCCTACTCTACGACTTCCCAACTTGTGAGACCTTGAATGTGCTGCTCAACTTCTCCAAGCTCAGTTTCCTTATCTTAGAAATGGGGAAATAATAGGGCCTAAGTCACAAAGTTATTAAATATTTTTGATTATTATGTATGCATGAATGCAGTTCAGTGTGATATTTCTATACAAATGTAGCATGCACTGATCAAACTCAGCCTCCTTTTACCTACCTCCTCCCTTCTCTTTCCAATCTGAGAGGCTTATAAATGATGGAAATTTATTTCTCACAGTTCTGAAGGCCAAACATCTGTGATCATGACACAGCGTAGTTGGGTTCTGACGAGGGCAGTTTCAACTGCCCACCTGTCATCATCCTCCCTTGGGGAGCAGAGAGAAAGAGCCGTCTGTGGTCCCTTGTGTAAGGCCACTAATCCCACTGACAAGGGCTCCACGTGCACCACCTAGTTATTTACCAAAAGGCGCCATCTCCCAATGCTGTCACGTTGAAGGTCATGATTCCTACATATGAATTTGGAGGTGACAAGAATTCAGTCTTTAGGTCTCCTCGACTAGACTTAGTTACTTGAGAATAGTGACACTTTATTGTCTCCGTTATTCATAGTACTTACCTTTTACAGTCGTTGGCATGTGGTTATTTCTTATTCATTTTTTTTCTCAGAAAAATGACCCAGGGAGGGCAGTGCCTGTACTGGCCTAAGCCATCCGGCGATGAGATTGGGTAATGCTTGCTGATTCCACTAAAAGGAACCTGGATAGACTGTTCTGTCCTGATTTTAGCTGTGGAGTGGTTTCCTGTGTCATGAGAGAGAGGCCCTGCCAGGAAATCTGTGATTTTATTTTGAATCAGTATTTGAGGGGCAGTTTCTATGTGCATTTCACTTTGTAAGGCCATGAGTAAAAATGATATTACAAGATACCGTCTCCGCTTTCTAGGAACTTTCCGTTTGGTTTGGCGTATAAGGAACCCATACAACATAGCATCAGAGAGAGAGACACAGAGAGAGAGACAGACAGACAGGCAGACAGAGACAAAGGGAAACAGAAAAGGAGATGGAGACAGAGAGACTGGGAAAAGCAGGGAGGAGTCACATTTACCAAGCATCTTTGAAAATTTAGCCTGTTCTTCCCAACTCTGTTCTTGACTCCCAGTACAAACAAAAATGAGAGAAAGAAAAAGAAGCGAAGAATAAAAGAGAAAAGAAGGAAGAAAAGAAAACAAATAGGAAGGGATGATGAAGGAAAGGGAGGAAAGAAGGGATGGGTGACTCAAGGGGAAGGGGCGGGGAAGGCAGCTAGGCAGTCTTCTCCCATTTTTCCATTAATCTTTCTGAACTGTTCAGAAAATGAATGATGTTTTCATCAAATGTCTGGTCAGAGAGTCGCTGGTTCTCTGCTTACTCTTCAGGAAGAAACTAGTCCTTTGGTTACCTTACGAGCATTTAGCAACAGAAAAAGCAATTCCTTATTTGCTGTTCTTGGTTCACGGGCAGTTGAGTCCTTGAGAAACATCTCCTAAAGGCAAAACTAGAATCTTCGCAGTGTTACAGTGAGGACTGCTTCTTTTGGTTTGTCATACCGTTCTTCAGCAAAAGAAACCAAGGCTCACTTGAAACTGATTGATGCTAGGGCTACAGCAGAAAGTATACAAGGTGAGTCTAGAACATCACATGGTACCTCAAAGTAAGGAATTTCTCAAAAAATAGAAGGATGGGAACATGTCAAAAACACAGGAGCCAACTTCGAAGACACTCAATGGCCAAAGCTACAACAGTTAGAAGGGAAAAATTAATAATATGGTATTTTGTGTCCAGCTCAAAGTATAAATATACATGTTATAATTTATTTTAAAAATTAAAAAGAACAGACCTACTTTCCTTAAAGGAGAATTCCAAATGACCGTGTGTTTTAAAAGGACACTGATCCCATTAATGAGGGCTCCACCTCATTACCTCCTAAAGGCATCTCTTAATGCCATTACATCAGGCATTAGGATTTCATAATATGAATTTGGGGTCCGGGCACAACAAACATTTAGTCACTAACATTGTTAGAAGAAAAGCACTTGGCTTCCGTGTCATTCTTCTCAAAACCTCTAAACCCTGATGTAATTAGGATGAGACATCAGGCAGAGCTACACTGAAGGACATTTTACCAACCATCTCTCCACTACTGCTCAAAAAATGTCAAATGTATTAAAACAAGAAAAGTCTGAGAAACTATTAGAGCTGAGAAGAAACTAAAGATGCATCATGACTAAGTGTAGTGTGGTAACCTGTGGGAGACACTAAAACAGTAAAATGGACATCTGGGAAAAGACAGTGAAATCAAACAATATCTGGAGGGTCTCAACAATAATGAATGGATACTGATTCCTAGTTGGAACATATCAAAATAAGAGATGACCGATGAGGGAAAAGAATACAGAGTATATAGGAATTCTCTAGAGTCTGTATGAAAAGGAAACTAATCCCATTCATGAGGGATCCACTCTTTTCAAAATTTCTAAATCCATTATAAATTAGTTTATTTATACTTTTTAAAGTGAATGGTACTTGATAGCTTACATAAAGGTATTAATAAGCACTTGGCCAAACTCAAGCAGAAACATAGCTCCTAAACACAAAGCTTGATATGTAATGATCATTCAACAAACTTTACTGGATAAGCATAATACCTATAGTACGTTTTTATGTCATATAAGATATTCGTTGCAATTAAAAAGTTATTTTTAAAGGCTTGAATGTTAAGGCTCTAGGAAAAGTTACCAAACGAGAGAGGGAGAGAGAGAGAGAACAGTGTTTTCATTTACTAAAAGTTTCCAAAAGATATTCAAATCAGCCTTAATCTAAGGACAGTTACAGAGTGGGCAGCATATGCAATTAGTTAGTGAGCTGCGTAGCCAAACGGAAGATTGCTGTAAAGGGAAACTGGAGAGGATCTGACTGAAGGTAGCTATATTCTGTTTTGTGAATTGTAAAAACTGATAACATTTCCTCTCCACCTCTTGTTTGTTGTGGTGGGCTCTAGTCTTCTCGCTTTCCTTTGTTCTATTTTCTTTTTTTAAACAAGTATCTTTTCCTTGTGATCTTTTTTACATTTCATTTTTCTTCGTTCTTGTAACTCTGGCTGTCTTCTGTCTTTCCTTTTCTTTTTTTATGAGCCAGCAACCCCAGGCTGAAGGTTGAATCCCTTTTATGTGAATTACTGATCCCCTTTCTTCAGTCCTCAGGTACCTGGCTCCGGGCCATCTCCTGCTCATTAGCGTTTTCTCTCGGACACTTTCACACATTTATAATGTACTTTGTGATTCACTCTTCATATGTTGTCTACATCTGAAAACAGATGCATCTCATCAGGCTTGTTAATTCACAAATGTGGAAAACATTGTAGACTTCAGTGGCAGAACTTCTTTTCTATGAATAAATTGATACAGCAGCGTTGTCCGCATTTAAAATATACTTAGAAGAGGATTATGTAGGAGCAAACATTAACTCTGTGAAACATTTTATCCTTTTCTTTGGAATGTGTTTTTTAAACACTCATCAGTTTTGACATAATTTTACTGGTTTCTGGTTTCCTACCTGGGGGATGCTAGACAAGTAATTTAATCCTTCATTTCTCCCTGTCCCTAGAGGTAAAATGGAAATATTCTATAACACTTTACTTGGCCAGAGAGATAATCAATCCCAATTATGGCTGGACGGCCCTTCCAGGAAATCTTTGAGTTTATTTTGAATGAGTATTTGAGGATCAGTTTCTACATGTGTTTCACTTGGTAAGGCCGTGAATAAAAATAAAATTATAAGATACCATCTCCGCTTTCTAAGAACTTTCCATTTGGTTTGGTATATAAGGAACTCACAAAACACAGCTGAAAATATTGTGATGAAGTATATGGGTGAAGTCATGAGCCCTGCAATCGGTACATGTTGCACAGTGTGGAGAAGTTAGAAACCATTAACGACTAAAGTCCTTCCTGAGGATCTTCCGGAAGATAGGAAACCAACGTGGTGTAGCAAAATCAACGGGAGTTTTGTTCTCAGGTAGAACTTGATTCAGATACTGGCTCTGTCACATGACAGCTATATGACCTTATACCAATTATATTTCCTTTACTTTCATGGAAATAACGATAAAATCTTCCTAAGATTGAGACTGCCACAGGATTGAGAAATACTGTCCTAGGCCAAGAGATTGTACAACAGAAGAAGTGACAGACATGTTCTCTATTTAGAAGTGGAGGATGAAAAAAAGAATTGACCACAAAACAGAGTAGAAGCTTCCAATGAAAAGGGGACATCTTAAAGAAGGGTTCAATCAAATTCATCAAAGGAGATGAGTTCAGTTTCGACCATGTTAAGTTTCAGGAGATCATGACCATCTCGGTATTAGTTTGACCAGAATAGAGAAAGAGAGATAATTTTGAGTTTAAGGAGAGGAAATCAAATTTTCTACTCTGAGCATTTTCCAGTGTTCATAGCTTCACCTCTCCTCTTCTCCTCTCCCCTCACCTACTGTCCTCTTCCTTCTCTCTCTCTCCCTCCCTCTCTCTCTCCCCCTCCCTTCCCTCATTTTCGCAGCGTTCAAGACATATGCCAAAATATGGTACCTTGTTCTTTGAGAAAACCACAGACACAGAAAGTCCCTCTCCTCTTCCTCTAGCTGTCACCTCGAAGCATGTCCTGAGAAGCTCACCTGAGACATGTCCTCCCTGCCCGTGGGGAGAGCATCCTCATTTTCAAGAAACACGGATGCAGAGAGGACTCTGAACGAACAGGCCTTGCTAAGTGTCCCCTGCCCTGGTTTATTAGCATCAGATCATTACTTTTTTATTCAATCTTTTTTTCTGTGACTCTTCACTTGTTCATCAAACCAAGTATTAAAAAAACTTCGAGTGTACCCATTTGTTCAAGTCTTCACTTCCTTATGAGGGTTGCTATGTTATGGAAGCTTCTATCAATAAATTAACATATTTTTCTCTGATCAATATTTTTTCTGTGATAGAGATCTCAATGATAAATCTAGGATGGTGAAAAGACACATCTAATCCAGTATACTTCTATTTTTCTTAAAGCAAAATATATAACTCATGAGTGGAAGCTGTCTACCTTTTTTCATTAAAACTTCAGTACATAGATATCACCTTGTATATGGAAAGCACTCAATAAATTCCCATGAAAAAACAAATGGTTTGTTTTTAATTAGACACTTGTGCTAAGGGTTGGAAATTTCCACGGGCCAGCACTATGACAGAGCTGCAGCCCTCCCGGCGCTTAGACACGGGAGCAGGAAGATAAGCAGGGCACAGGCCAGTGCCGAAGTGACCCCTGGTCCTGGCAGAGACAGAGGAAACCCTCCTCTGGCCTTGGAACACAAAATGGCACTTCCCCAAACTGAAACTATGTCGCTGAACCTGGTAACAGAGAGAGAAGGCACTCGAAGAGGCTGAGAGCTGACTGATGGGACAGATGGGGTGCCTCGGGAGACATGTGGCCAGCACTGCAACTCTTCCTAAGAATGAAGAAAACCCATTGACTTGTTTTTAGAGGATGAGTCCAATCCACAGTCAGGCCGCCCTGGCTTATGTACCACATATAAGCAATGGAACCTCGAGCAAGTCCCTTATTCTGTCTGTTCATCAGTTTCTATACATGTAGAATGGGACAGTAATAGTACTCATTGCATAAAGTTGTAAGAATGAAATGAGGGCATGGAAACGGCTTCGAAGAATGCCTGATGTACCATTACTAGGACAAAGAGGTTTATGTATAGTTTTGGGGGTGTGTGTGTGTGAATCTTTGTTTCTCAAGACTACTCTGACAGTGCTCAGGAGACTGGATCGGAGGCGGGCCTGCATGGAGTGGAGCTATCCAGCATCAGCAGGAGTCGTCCCGGGGAGGGTGCTGCTGACTGCTAGAGCAAAATGATCAAGGAGATGGAGAAAACAGATTGAGGGCTTATTTAATAATGAAACAGAAAAGAATGTGTGATCAAACTGATGACTCATGGGAAGGGAAATCACAGGGAAATAGCAAAATAAAGATGACATCCAACTTTCTTTTTGAGCTACTGTGCGGATACAAGAAGAAAAACAGGATTTGTGGTGAAACTTCTGAGTTCAGTTGGCGATGGATGCTCAGCTATAGATAACAGATAGATAGATAGATAGATAGATAGATAGATAGATAGATAGAGATGGAAATATATTTGGATCTTAGAAAAGAAGTCATAATATTAAGACACAGATGGGGGTTTAAGCCTATAAATAAACTAGGAACTGTGGCCATGACAGTGGATGTGATCATAGAAATGAAAAGTGAAGAATGAGAACGAAAGAGAAATTTCTTCTAGGACTTCAACCAACTGTGGTCCAAGAGAGGGGAAAGGTCTGACCCAGTAGCTGATGTCAGTACGTACACCCAGACTCCAGTAATTCAGGACTTGCTGAAAAACAAAACAGTGAAAGAAGCCATGGTCACCAAGCATGCACGAAAGTTACAGGGCTGTCTCTTTGTTATCACAAGAAACAGTACAGCTTTATCAGGGCACCCCAAAGCAAACTGCTGATGGATGGTCAAACAAAGCCAGCATAATGCCTCAAGTGTATGAGCTACACACCATTTGAGTTCGTTGATAACAGGCATTTGTACTCCCAGTTCCAACAAGGACTCTAACATACAAGGAAGGACCTGTTGTTGGTTGAAATCTGGCTAACACCTAGTCCCAATCATATAATTTTCACCTCAAGTTGTAGATTAATTTTTGCCTCCCATAGAAACAAATCTTCAATCTCATGATTTCTGTCAATGAGAAAAGGTGGAATAACTTTCCACCTTTGAAAGCAGTTTGAAATCACAATTTGTGATTTCTTCTAGTGGTCAGAAATAAACTTAAAGTGTAATTCAAAACCTACAATTATAAAGGTAACTATCTAATATACATTGATGATGCTCCCATTTTAGCACTAAATGAAAACTGGATTTTTTAAATGCATTCTGTATTAATTATTCCCTTCTTTCTAACAATGTACAAAATGGTGTATGGGGGATGGGGAAATAAATAGCACTGAGATCTTGGGCCTCTCGGTGTTTACTAAGTGCGGTTGGAGAAGTATATAAATAGGCTGCTACATTTCAGTGACATCAAACTCTAACAGAGCTGGGAAGAGGGACCCGGGCTTCTAGCTCTGGAGCAGCTGACTGGGGCTCTATGAGAAGTGTTCCGAGTTGCATTTTTCAATCTAAGTGTGCAAATGAGAAGGGAAGAACATGCCACAGAGAAGAAATACTAACGAAAAGGCATCAGGAAGACTAGAGGGTGTTGTACACTATTCAGGAAGAAAGAGAATCTGAGGCAGTTGGAATTTGAAGGGACAGGGAAAGGCAGGAAAATGGGCCGGAAATCCGAACAATTTGCAAAACTCTTCCCAGAAGGTCTTTAACACGTCTTTATCGTCTTCAGAGTTGGGGCTTCTCTTTCTTAGGATGGTTGGCCTCCAAAGTGATGTGCTCCAATCTGTCTTCAGGACCAAAACACGAGCAGTATCTGGAAGAAAGAGAGACAGAATTTGGGGAGAAATGATTTTGGGAACTTGTAATAATCAAGTTAAGAGCTGGTGTGGCCTTCTCTAGAACAATGGTGCTGGGGATAGAAAAGCATTTTTCCAGTTTTTTTTTTAATTCTTTTTTTTCTTTTAAGCATTTTTAAATGTTTTGCCCAACCGGACTGTGGGAAGGTCTCAGAGATTAGGAGGCATGTGGAGAACAAGTAGATTTAGAGAGTGTAAGGCACCCGTGCACACATTCATTGCACGTAGAATGAAGATGCAGATATTAAATCCATCGCTCCTGGACAGTCACTCTGTGCTGTGACTGAGGCCAGATTTCAGTCTTACCCTTGTACGTGGTTATGTCATCCGCTGCTGATCCAGCAGGCCTGTCTCCCACTGCCTGACCTCGGCCCAAAACACTTCTCTCTCTCTCTCTCTCTGTGTGTGTGTGTGTGTGTGTGTGTGTGTGTGTGTGTGTGTGTGTTGCTTTGGTTTAAATTTGGGGCTGCCTTTGCACTGAGCTACATCCCCAACCCTTTTAAATTTTTTTTTCCTTTTAAGGCAGGGTGCTGTTGAGTCACCTGGCTGAGTTTGAATTTGCAAGCCTCCTGCCTCAGCCTCCCACAGTGCTGGGATTACCGACATGCGCCACCACAGTTGGCTGAGCCATTTCTGTATTGCAGATGGAGCTGCCCTTCTGGGTCATAGAGGGTACAGGAGAGGATCTGAGAGGCAAGATGCGGTGAAGAGAAGAGAGGAAGATGCTCTCAACTTTAGCTCTGCTCTCTCTCAAATCAGCACACCAGTCAGTGTGAGTTCAACTGAAGACGGGGCTGACTTGTATGGCAGCTCTATGGACCACTGTGATCATAAACCTCTCAGTCTGCTAATGGGAGATTCCCAATCACACTCTATGCTGATAATAATTTTCATATTTAAATCTTTGCTTTTTAAAGAAGACTAACCTATCTATTCATGTGGCAAATGCAGACTCGGTTTGGGTTATGTAATTTATGGAACTGCTAAGAAATTAAGCTGGGTTTGTAGCTGAGTGTTATAGTGGATGCATAGCTTGGATGAGACCCTGGGCTTAATTCCCAACTCCGAGAGAGAGAGAGAGAGAGAGAGACAGACAGACAGACAGACAGACAGACAGAGACAGAGACAGAGAGACAGACAGACAGAGAAGCTGTAAGTCTAAACAAAGTATTCATAGACTCGGTTATTTTTGCATTGTTATTTGCACAATAAAATGATAACTTCTCTTCTATCTTAACTTTCTCTGTTTGAATGGTATTTAAAAATCTCATAATCTGTGATTTTTTAAAATATAATCAATTATACGGTGAGTCAGAGTTTTCGGATATCTATCTTTTTTAAAAAGTGATACTTTCTTACACATCTTTATTTTGTGTAGTAAAGCACAGAACTCTCAGCTGATGCAGTAGAGAGAAGAATAAAGGAATATTACAATGTCATTATTTCCTTCATGTGCACAGAGTAACTATTTTATTTTCCTACTACTAAGGCTCCTCCCTTTCCAAAGAAGAAATAATAGTACACATTGTTTTCCCTCACTTTCGACTTACTTGGGTTATTATTTGATTAATCTTCATATAGTACCCACATTATGAGCAATGATTCAATGGTATCATCCATCCCATTAAACATAAAAAGAAGTAAGTTTTTTTTATAGTACATGTTTATAGTACATAATTTATCTACTCCTGGTGGGTAGTTGGTACATTATACATCTTCCTTTTTCCATCACTTCCCCTTCCCTCTTTTTGCCCTCCATCTATCTCTTACCCCTTCCTTTTTGTTATTTTTATTGTTTGTACATGTTTACAGTACATAATGTGTACATTCCATGTGCAGAGTTGGTACCTATACACGACAACTCTAAGTTTTACATAGAAATGCATGATTGGTGAAAGTTTGGAACTAATATGAACATTTAAATTTAAGAGAACCCGCAAATCAGGATGATCTAGTCATTAGACTAATACACCACCATTTAAGAGTTGTCTTTAGAAATATACTTGTGACTAACATACACAGTGATGTAGAAAGATGTTTCCAATATATCACTAAGTATAAGAGAAGATTATAAAATTATATGTCCAGTATGCTCTGTTTTTAAAATATGGGTTTAGGTATAGATATTTGTGACTGGAAATAAACATTTATTTATTGGAAAATGAGACAGTACTGAAAAAAATAAGTTCAAGTTTGCAGTGAGAGATTGAAAATAACTTTTACACTTACTTCATAATTATTGACAACATAGTTTTTATGTACATTATATAAAATATGTGTTATACATGTGTATCTCGAAACATTGTATAACGTTCTTGAAGAACAGACAAATGTTTGTTCTCCATTGAGAATTCTTTTGGAGAGCCTGTAGTGTACAAAAATGTATATATAATTTTTATAAATGTCTCATATTTGAAAATAAAGCTATTTCCTTTCATAATTAGATGTCCATTCAAGAAAAACAATTATTTTAATGGTAAAAAAAATTTGGGGTAGTTATTCTAAAACACTATTAATGAATTATTAAAGTATGACTTGTAAGAACCTAATCTAAGATTGCTGGAAATATCAAATATCCATTCTAAATATAGGATTTTATACAACACAGCCCTATATTTATTACTGGTGGCACTTACCTTCATCAGTGAGATTTAAGAATGTGTCTCTTGATAAGATTCATGGGGTTGGGAATGTACTCCTTTATTAGAGTTTAAAAATGGAGGGTTTGATAAGGTAGTTAATATAGTTCTAGAATTGTAGCAGATCTTAGGCAAAATTGTAAACAAGTATGATTTGACTTTGATCCAAAGGCAACCATCTTTTGCAAACTTTCAACGTCTTTCCCAAGAGCTGGGATCTTGCTGCGGCTCTAGTCCCATCCTTGGGGCCTCCTCCTGGGCCATTCTAGGACGTTTCCCCTCCACGTGCGTTTTGCCATGACTCACGCCCTCAGCTTTAGGACAGACAGCAAAAGAGCTGCCTGTCCTGACCCCACTCTTAACCTCTATCGTAAGTAGTGCCAACGACACCAGTCGAGGGTGTCAAAGTGGTCATCAGGCCACAATGAGAAAGGCCAGAGAGACTGGAAATGAGAAACTGGCCTCATTTACAGGGCTCTTTACAGCTCTAACACTTCCGATTTGTTCTTTGCAGGGTTTCGTCCTACTGCTTTCCTCCTTCTTACATATTCTCGTGAGGTTACTCACTATTCCCTTGGACATCAGGCCAAGAGTGCTTCTGTCTTCTGTTTCTTCCCTCGACCATTCTAGATATTGCCACTTACCTTGCCTGTGGATATTTCTCTGTTCCTGTCCTGGGCCAAGAGTGCTTCTGTCTTCTGTTTCTTCCCTCGACCATTCTAGATATTGCCACTTACCTTGCCTGTGGATATTTCTCTGTTCCTGTCCTATAGCCTGACAAACATCTAGAATTGACAGCACAACCCCAAGTTACACATTTGCTGTCAATTCCCAGGCTTTGTCTTGGACGTCACAACCCTCATTTAGCCTACATTCCTCATTAAAATACTATTATTAGGATTGACTCCGCCCTGTTAATGCACACAGTCCACACAAGGCCAGCGATTCAGTGATCTGATCTTTCTAATATTTTCACATGATAATGCTTCAGTACTAACCTCCAAACCAATATGCATATTTTCTAGAAATCAATAGTGTTCTGTCATAAGGAAGTGATTGTGTGCGGGAAAATTCTTCTGTTTCTTTTCAGCACATAAGAACAAATAGCCACTGCAGAAAGGAAGTGGTCTATAGGGAAGAAGAGCACGGCTCAGAGTAGGACAAATACGATCCCCACACCCTGTGCTGCAGGGCAGAGTCTCCATTTAAGGAAACGTGAGTGATATTATTTCATTTTTCCCACATCCCAGGGAGGGTATTCAAATGCCTATTTATATGCCATTAGCCAAGGTCAGAGTTATAACACTTTTGTCCCATGTGTATCTGGTTTTATTTCTATGAAAATTTATAAGCTAAATATCAGTAAGTGGAGATATTTCTGTGTTCAAACTCAATTTATATTAGCTAAGAAAAAAAAAGGAAGGTTTATTTATGTTTGTTTTAGACAGTCCTAACATCCTCTGCTCACAACACTTAGGAGTCACACATAAGAAGTGATATTAGTATAAGAAATAAATGCTGAAATTCAGAAGCAGACAGCTAAGACAGCCTGCTTCAGAGAAAGGAATACAGAAAAAAAAAAAAAAACGAATAGACGTCTGGGGTCATTTTATATAAGGGCAAAAACCTATTCCATCTCTCAAAGGGTGATAAGGGCATCGAAGCATTATGGGAAACTCCATAACTAAGATTAAATTAGGCTCATGCACTCTTGACAGGACAAATGAGTTTGTAATACAATTGAGACTATTACCAGCCTCCCTCTTCCCAAGTTCCTCCTCCTTTCTCTAACCAGCGTCTCGCTGTTTAAGACACAAGTGCCATCTTGTCGTTTCCCTGATTAAAACCCCTAACCAGTTCTCCCCGATTTGCTCACAGAACAGCAGCCTGCTTCTTTGCCTGATGTACAAAGCTCTTCACAGTCAGACTAGAATAATCATCCTACTTACAAACACTGACAATTTGCCGTATTTCAAGTATGAGACTAGGAACTCTTTGAACATTACTTCATTTATGTAATATAAAAAGATACTTAGTGATTGTATATGGATAAGGAAACGACAGCTCACATTAAGGTTAATATTACCTGATACACACAATATTTTACGGCTAGTAAGTAGAGAAAGTCAGTATTCCTCATCCTGTCATTTATGTTTCTCAGGAATTCCTAGAAAGAAACTCAATGATAACAGGAAGGATTAACATGATTTCTTCATATTGCCAGGAAAATTTTAAATTCAAGGAAGAATTCGGGAAATGTGTAACAAAGAATATTGTCTGTTTGATGAGACAGACAGAAAACAGAGATCCTGATCCACTTTGTGTAATTAAAGAGTCTGTGACACATCTTGAAAGTGAAGAGGTATGAATTCCAGTGCCCTGGCTAAATCCCAAACCACATAATTATACCTTCCACTCTCTGCCTAAAAATTTTCCTCAGAGTTTCAACTAAAATATAAATTCTTGACTTCCCCTAGTAAATGTCACCACTGCAGCTTGTAAGACAGCTTCATGCTTCTTTTTCTTTCTTTCTTTTTTTTTTTTTTTTTTTTTTTTTTGGTGCTGAGAATCGAACTCAGGGCCTTGTGCTTGGAAGGCAAGCACTATAACCACTAAGCTAAATTCCCAGCCCCAGCTTCATGCTTCTTTAAGCTGGCTCTCCCTATATGTCACTGTGGTGGACTTACTGTGGTCAACTTGAGCAAGAGCGCCCAGCTGGACTGAGTTGTTGTGGTTCTAGACATAAATGATCCACCTGAGGGTTGTTGCTGACAAAGAATAAAGAACAGAAGCAGAAGATAGGGGCTGGCTATTTCCCAGAAGAAGCTCTGTTGTGGCTGGTTCTCCCGAAGGGAACTTGGCTATTCTCGTCACAGAGGGAGCTCAGGGCCTTGCTGTCATTGGGGATGGCTGCTGTTCACTTCAGGGGAGCTCTGGTCTTCATCTCTGCTGCGAGTGTCATATCCTGGCTCCAGTATAGATTTCTTCAGTCTTTTAGTGCAGACACGGATGTACATGGGACAGTGCCGTGAGCGCTCAGCCCTTGATTGGCTTTTTCGGGTCTCCAGTGCATAGACAGATGTTCTGGACTCGTCCTGCATTTGGCTTATGTGTGTGAATGTTGCAGCTTGTGCTTGTCTTGTATTAAATCTGCTCTCTTGCAAATCACTGACTCTAGAAAAGTAACTAATACAGTCACCAAAAGTCAAACTTCCTGTTTGACATTGCCCAGGAGAGTAGATACAGTTTGATGTATCTTTCCATATTCTATTGGGCAAATATGGTAAGTATGTCAAAATTTACTTCTAGGAAGGTGGTATAGAGATACATAAATGTAGAGAAGGATACATAAATAAGTACATAGACATAAAAATTATGCTAAATGCAAGATAATAGAAAATAACCAATATGAAGTTTGGTCTAATTATTATAACTTATCTCTTAAAAATGGGTCTTTTATTGATAGGGTGAAACAAAAGGAGTATTTTTAACTGTAAGTGACAAAAAAAGATCAAGGAAAATTTTAAGTGTATTTCTGGACAGGATTATGTATCGACTTTCAAGTGTAATTGAAATATGGTGCAATGAATTATCCTAGAAAGTATTATAACCAATAGTTACAAAATAGATGTGTCTAATAAAATGTATAACATATTTTTCTCTCCTCTATATATGTTAAGTAGAAATCCTTGCTAAATATTCATAGAGAGGAATTATAAAAATAGAAAAAAGAAGCCCAGCATAGGGGCACACATCTATAATCTCAGCACTCAGGAGGCTGAGGCAGAGGGATTGCTGTGAGTTCAAGGCCAGCCTAGGCTACATAGTGAGTTCAAGACCAGCCTGAACTACATAGCAAGATCCTGTCTCAAAAAGCCAGAAAAAAAAAAGAAAGAAAGAAAGAAAGAAAAATGAAATTAGCTTTGATTTGTTTACTTTTTTAAATTTTATTTTAATGGTACATTTTAGATGTACATAGCGATAACATTCATCATAGGGGATTTGTACCTGCACATGATACATCTTGTGGTTTCTTTTTTTACCATTCCCCTCCCCTCCCTTTACCCCTCCTTATTTACAAAAACTTTGTTTCTATTTTTTCCTTCCATTTCTTATTTCTCTTGTTCCTCTATTCCTCCCCCCACCTTGTTCCCTTTCCCATTTGGATGTTTTCTTCCCTTTCCCAATATAATATATTTTATTTATTATTTACACGTTCAGTTTCTCACACCAGAGAAACAATGTGGTATTTAAACATGTGTGTCTGATTTATTTCACTTAAGAGTAAGTTTGATTCTCTTTTATTTTAAATGAGTCACTAATGAAATTTATTAAAATTATAGACTTTATTCAATTAGTGACCTGTTAACATTTATTGACTAATGTCCTCAGCACTATGTTAAGGATTTTACAGGCACCACTCTGCGGAGTTTTGTGGGCTTCTTTGAACTGCCAAAATGGGAAAATGAGGCAAGAGAACGGACCCATTTCACCATTGAGAAAAACAAGCTGTTCCAACCTTATTTCCTTAACTAAATGTTAAACACACTGCATAAAGGAATGATCTCAAATTTCAAACTACTTATTTGGATAAAACACCCACATTTTAAAAGAATTTTGCTCTTGTAGAGAGGTTGTTTAGTAGAATAAGAGGAGAAACAGATGGCCAAAATAACTGCGAATGATTGGTCTGTGAATAATAATTGCTTTGATTCTCTAAGGCCGTATCTCATGTCAGGTCAAGAAATCTCCAGGTTTTGAAGATTCTTATCTAAATCCTCAATGTGTTCTAATCCACATTTACAAGAATTAGTCTCTCAACCAAAGAGAAACTCTGGTCTATAGTAATCATATAATACCTATAAAGCAAAGTAAATGTGTATTTCAGAAATTAAACTCACAGTCCAGCAATCTACAGGCTTTGGCTTGTGCACGAAACCAGTACGGAAGGCTCTGGGGCAGCTCTGGTGCAGAACAGAAACTGCACATCTAACCTGGTTTGTGTGCGTACGTGTCCTGTACTCCAAGGCACTTCTCCTGAAGAACTAAAAGCAGTATTAGGAAACTTGCATCTTTAAACTGAAATTTTGGTTAAAAGTTTTTTAAGATTTCATTTTGTTTATTTTAATTCATTATTTTCTTTTTTGTAATGCACCTTGCTAATTCTTCTTCTTAAACTAAATGGCAGCCTTGTGAAACAGCTGCTGCCGCTCACAGAGTGCTGTCAAGTCGTGAACTACAGAAACTTCCGATGTCAATGATAAAGACCAGCTAGCGCTGCCTTTCCTTGCTTGGGCTGCATTTCTCTCCAAGACTGTGTTTCAATCGCTACCATTATTGCTACTCAAGCATTCTTGTCATTCCAACATAAAATAAAATTCTTTGTTTTTCTAAGTTGTCAGGTACCTTAGATGTTACAATTCTTTTTTTTTTTTAACTGATACTTATTAGTGGCAGGATATAAAGTTTTTGGTCTCTACACTTTGCCCAATAGGGTCTTTTTTCTTGGATGTAAGGATAGCAGAGTGTACAAATTTTTGCTTGTTTGTTTTTGCTTTTTTGAGTCAAGCTCTCGCCACGTGTCCAGGCTGGCCTCAAAGTCACCATGTACCCCACGCTGGCCTCAAACTTGTGGCGATCCTCCTGCTTCAGTCTCCCAGGTGCTAGGATTACAGGCATGCACCACCATGCCTGGCTGTACAAATACTCTGTAACATCACTGACACAGGACCAAAACACCAAAACTTCGAGAGAGCATTCACTATTCCACATCATCAGGACACTCTTATCCTATGTGGCACTCTAGTGTGTGAACCATTTTAAAATCAATCTGAATAACTGTACGACTTAAATCATACCCAGGCCCAAACCTAGATTACCTTGAAGGTGCCCCACCTCAGCATGGTAGATTACCAGATTCACTTTCCCAAGCAAAGGCATTTCTCCCACGTAATACTATTTATATTTACAATTATTTACACAGTGCCTCCCCTTTTCTTTAGATCGTAAGCCCCATGAGAGCAGGAACTTGAATTTATTCAAGTTTCTCCCCCCACATCCTAGCAGAATACCTAGTATATAGTGTCTGCTGAAATGACACATGTTGAGGGCTGAGGATGTAGCTCAGTGGTAGAGTGCTTGGCCAGCAGGCAGACGGCAGAGGGTCCAATCTCTAGCATTGAAATAATACAAACATTCTATGGATACAGAATCGAAGGAGTGTTTGCTGTCACAGTGTGTCTCATTCTCGTCTAGAATAAGCACACTTGGCTACAAGCAACTGCGGAGCTGACGAAGGAAGCAGCATATGACCTGTATCTGCACAAGTAAGAGCCCCCCAGAAGAGGGCTGGTCAGCTCCAGCTCATTACAGCCCTACAGCAAGGTGTGATCTGATTTAAGAGAAGCCATGTTCTATATTTTCATATGGAATAAACAAGTTGCCAATATTTTCTGATTTTTAAAATACACATTAGGCCCCCAGATATATCTGTTCTCCATCTTCAGTGTACAAGTAGCAAATCTGCAATCTCTGATCTGTCTTCTGTTCTTTCCTAGTTTACCAGTTTGTGAAGAAATGTTGCCTGGTAGTCACTGTTTCCTTTGGCTAATGTCAACACTGGTAAAATCAAAGTCAGACCCTTCCCTATGCTTTTTGGGTCCTCGGTTCAATTTTAACCTCTATCTCCTCTTGTTTCTTATCCACCAACAGGGTTCTTCTAACCATAAAATTTTGCAAGTTCTATCCACGAATGGAATCATACTGTACTGCATTCACCTGCCTTGAGATCGGTGTGGAATTGCTACTTCCTGTTGTGTCCCACATAATAGAGGTGGTCAAAGGAAAGCACAAACCTGATTCAACCTTTCCCGCTGTCAGGCTATTCTCTGTTATTCTATCAACACAATTATGTTTAGTTTTAACCAACGCCGCATCTCACTTCTGTCCCATCACTCAATTTAAAGGCTATTCATGTGGATTTAAAAGGATTTATGTTCTATCTTTTGAATTTGGCTTCACTTTTTAGGGAAGAAAAATAAAATCTGTGGTTAGTCTTTATAATTTTATTCCGACTCTGGGTTTATCATTCAGGAATAAGATTATCCTTCCTTTCATACGTCTTTCATAACTGTCAACAAGGTTTGAACTCCAGGTCCCGACTCTACTTTCTATCAGGCTTCACCCTGGAATAACGGCTGCTTCTCCACTTGGAGGCGCTTCCTGTAAGCCTGCTAGGGGTGTCTGTTCTTTTGTGCTGCCTCTAAAGAGGGAGATAACCTCTTCAGTGAATCATGTGTCCCTATTGATCACAAGTAAAACTATTACTGCTAGTTTCATCCATACACCGATCCCTTTGAATGTTGGCTGGGGTTAAATATCCCTTTCCCTGGCCTTTATTTATTCATTTATTTAGGCTTTATGAGACAGAGTCTTACTCTATGGTCCAGCTAGCCTTGAATTTACTATGAACCCTATGTTGGTCTTGAACTTGCAATCTTCCTGCCTCAGTCTTCCATGAGCTGAGATTATAGGCATGTAGCACCATGCCCAGCCCCCCAGCTTTCTTTAAATGATTTTACTTTTCTCTTTTCTGGGACAAGTTATATACTACATTTTTTGGTCACGCATATCCTAGTCCTTATTCCACTAGGAATAAATTAACTTTACTTTTCACTGCCTAAAGACTATTCCTGGACTTTAATTCCTTACCTGTTCTCTGATATTCACAGATATCTATGATGGTAATGTTGACCAAACTCATTCTAATCTAGTTATTTTCCCTTTACATCTGCTCTAGTTTTTCTTACCATCTTTTCCAATATTTACATATCTTGGCTAAGACTCTAACGGACTGCATGATCTACTGCAGATTTAGATGCGAGAAATTCTGTACAAAGAAACGTGAACTCAAACAAAATAGTTTACATTTTAGCAAATTAGAATCAGCACTGATCTGAGGTCAGAAACTTCTGTTCAGGAGGAGGGCAAAGAAAGGCAGTAGAGGAGGAAGATATGATCAAAATATGTTATCTGCATCTGAGAAAAGTCACAGTGAAAACAATAATATACTATTATTATAATATAATAATATACTATTATTTAAAAGTGTGAGGAGAAGCTCTGCTGCATTAACTTCCAAGCTACAGAGTCGCAGTAGTTTGAGTCCAGAACGTCCACCAAATGCCCTACGTTAAAGGCTTGGTCCTCGAGTTTGACACTGCTGGGCAGCCTCGGAAGCCTTAAGAGGGGGGGCCTGCCCTTGAAGGGAATCGTGGGGTTCTCACCCTTCCTCATCAGCTCTTTCTTTTGCAGTCAGCTGCAAGGTAAATGAGCTTTCTCCCCAAGGTGCTCCCGTTGTGATGCATAGCCTCACCACAGGCCAAAAGCAGGGGGGCCACCACCCACAGCCTGAAACCCCCAAAACTGTGTGCCAAAATAAACCTTTCTCTTCATCAGTCAGCTATCTTAGCTGTTTGTTACAGCAACAGAAAACTGACTACACAGGGTATTTGACAAATTAGTCTCTCTATGGTTTTGTTTATTCGTGATTTGTTTTACTATGAGAATTAAATGAGGTAATTTTTTGGAAGTACCTCAAAACCTAACAGGTAGTACTTAAATGTACACTCTTATTAAACAGTGCAACTTTGTACGCTACAATTATTAATGCTTTGGATAACAAGGTCATTATATACAACTGTGAGTGTCTTGAAACATAGATCAATATATACATCGTATTGTGTATATTGTACTCATACATAGGTGTTTATACAATATGGTATTTTCTTAACTCTCTAATATCTCAAGGAAATGGAGATATGTTGCTTTTGGCTGTGATATGGGAAATAGGGTGTTGCCTGGAAGAAGGCTGTATGAGGTTGTATGTTATATTATTGGTGAGTCCAGCATTATCACTTTGGACTTTTCTCGATTTCTTCATTTAATGGCTTTTATTTTCCCTATGTACAGGGAGTTTGCTGCAGTTAGTGTTTCTTTGGTTGGAGATGGAGGCTGTGATATGGTGACCAGCTGTCCCAGTTTGACTGGGCACCATGATGTTCCTCGGAATAGGACTTCGAGTGTTACTACTGCGATAGCCCTAGGGAAATTGGGATATTTGGTCACCCGACTGCCAGAGAGTTTATTGAGAGAACATGCTAGCATAGGTGCCAGGAAAATCTTAAGAAAGCCTGAAAGAAATGACTGCTGGTAAGTTTTATGACTCAGCCATATATCAATATACATCACCATTTAGCATCTGTATTCACCTCTGTCCACTGACTTCCCTGGCTTAATCTTTGTCTCTGTTCTTCCATAACTTCAACTTAAACTAAAATGTAAATATCATGATCTCAGTCTGCCTTTAGAGTCAGGACACATCTAATTCCAGTTGCGCCATGAATCAGTCATGGCCAAAATGGACAGAGCAGGGAGGTCATGTGACCCCACACTGGGATTCTAAAGAGCAGAGCCTGTGCATTTGGTCATGTGCCTTAGTGAGGGTGTGAGTAAGACAACTTCTCCAATCTGTTCGGACGCATCATTCTCCTTTGTACTCACTCTTGCTGCCATAGGTTCAAATGTATTCTCAGATGCAACTTCCCGGGTTAGCGTGAAGTACAAGCATAGGGCTTCTCACTTTGTAGCCAAATGTCCCTAAGCAATCTTAATTTTTCACAGCACAGCATATTCTTCTAACAGACCAGTGTGGAGCATCTGTAGTCTTCCTTGAGTCTCTAGTCCTCTGGTTCTAAATGCCACGATCAGCTCCTGAAGTCTGTCTTAAAATTTCCTAATTCATGTCTTACATGTTTCATATATTCTTCGGCCTATTAGTCCGCTTTTCAATCTGTATATATGACAATTAATTTTATAAGGTTTTATAAGATAAATAAATGAATCTGATACTGGAAAAATAAAAGGGGGTGGAGGGAAGAAGGAAAAATAGAATTGAAATGTGTTATGTATATGTACCAATTTCTTACAGTGAATATAATTATTATGTATTGTGAACATGTACTAATAAAAGTCAAAAAAGTTTAAAAATAATTCCTAATTCGTTCACAAGACTAACTCTTTCACCAGTAGACTGATATCATCTGACTTGTGTGTATATCTTAACATCTTGATTTTATGAACTATGAGGCCTGTATTTCCAAATACTTTGAAAAAATGCAATATGGCTTTTGACAATTAAGCTTACGATTTTACATTCTTCAAATCTTACATTCTTCAATCCTACATTCTTCAACTGTAGGATTGGTGACATAAATACTTAAGGGTAAGTAGTTTTCAAATCCCAACACAACTGAAACTTCTGAGCTGATAAGACTTTTTGTATTTGAACTGTACCATGAAACACAATATTGATTTCCTTCCTGCTGTAGAACTCTCTCTTGCTATGTTTCTTTAAATAATGTAATTACCAATCCATTTCTGCCTGTTATTTCAGAATTTTAATTTTTTATTATTATTTTAATTAATACATAGAATCAAATTTTAGGAAGTATTAGTGCCATAGAAATTTATGTCCATTGCATATAGCAGACTATCCACAAAAAGTAAAACATTCTTCTTATTTATGACTGACATGGTATTTTTATCTAAATGTAAAAAAAATCAACAATGCTCATCTTCCAAAGAAATTTTTTGGATAAATTTTCAATTTCTATCTTATGAAGAAAATCCACTTATGCAGAATAAGCTGTGCCCTCATGAAGTTAGTGTAAATGACCATTTATAGGATTTCTGCTACTATTCTAAAACAGCTACTGAAACCTTAAGCTGTGCTTATACTGTGATATCCAATTAGCATTTATTAAACTGAAAGAGCTGAGGTGATTCATTGATTTGCAGAAAGGACCCTCTGAAAAATGTTTTATTTTCAGCTTGTTATAGTTAATCTTCAGATGTACCCACTATGAATCACACACGAATGGAAACAAGTAAGAGCATTTTATCTATTGGGCGAATATAAACATTCGCTTGGTATGTTTGTAATGCAGCTTATAAGCTCAAGACCATAGTCCATAGCAGTTTAAGAATTTTCCTGAGGCAAAAATCTGCTGTCATATTGAGCTTGCATACATCTATTTTATTTCATCAAAATTTGGTTTATTATATATATATAATATATATACAAATATGTATATAATGTGATATATATGTTTCTCATATTTTTCTCTTCTTCATCTTTTCTACAGTTACCCGAATGTAGTCCCTTGTCACTCAACCAGATCACCTCCCTACTCAGCAGTGAAATGCCTAAAATCTCTTCTTTCCACAATTCACTTTGCAGTTCCTGACACACTGATCTTAAAATCCTGATTTCAATATGTAACTCCTCTGGCCGTGCCTCTAAATTTATGTCAAAAAATCATCTCCAAATAGCAAAACCATAAACCTCTTGGAGGGTGGGAAAGAGGAAGAAAGGAAGGAAAGAGGGAGGGAGGCAGGGAGGGAGGAAAATCTATGATCAGGGAAAGAAATCACGAGAAGACCAGCCAATACAAAGACCCTAAAGTAAGACCAAGCTTGCATGTGTGAGGAAGTGAAACGAAACCAGCAGGGCTGAAGAGTCACAGTGGAAAGAAGTTTACAAAATGGGCCAAGAGCATCAGGCTGATCCTGTTTGAGTAGATATTTAAAGAGTCCCTGTACTAATTAGGTAATTTGGAGTCCATATTGAGATATGGAGCTTAAGTTTTCAGTGAAAAGGAAGTCACAGAAGAGTGGCAGTAGGACAAAACTATGACAAAATTTAAGTTTCAAAAATTTCATCATACCTTCTGTGTGGAGAACAGATTCTGAGGAGCCGAAAGCAAAAGCAAGTAGACAAGTTAAGAAATTATTTAGGTAATAGTTCAGGCAAGAGATACTGTGACTGCTGGTAGCTTTAGCAGAGAGAAGATACATAACTTCAGGTTATATTGTGCAGCTAGGGCTGATAAGATTTGCTGGTTGGTTGCATACAGAAAGAAGAGGAAAAGCGATGAACCGAGGATGAGCCCCAGGTTTTTAGTAGACAGTGTTACTATTTCCTGATATGAGAACGATCAGGAAAGGAATTTCTCGGAAGTAGAAAAAGCAAGGATTTGGTTTTGGTCATCATCCATGTGGAAATGTCACATGGGTACATACGAGAATCTTGCAAATGGTAAAATGTCAGTGCTGCAGACAGATTTCTGCTAGTTATCACAC
Source organism: Hystrix cristata (assembly GCA_004026905.1). Lineage (NCBI taxonomy): Eukaryota > Metazoa > Chordata > Mammalia > Rodentia > Hystricidae > Hystrix > Hystrix cristata. Next base: position 41,114 of record PVJO010007303.1, read on the forward strand.
CACTGTTTGGATGCACTTCTGATCAGAATTCGGTTGTATTGTTGGACTACTTGCAAATAGAGCTAGGTGATAAGCCGAGAGCACTCGCTGCTCTCCTCACAACGATATGGCTCGTCAACAAGCAAAGGAATATTATCTTCATTTTCCTCATATATTCACTTTGTTGCTGAAACCCAAGTTTTCACTGAAATTACAAGAGTTCTTATTCTAAAAGGTTGGAGTGGTACCAATGTAGTCACTGTGATTTATACAGCTTCCCAAGATATCAAACTTCTCTGTAGGGAGTATCACTCTATAGGGAAAATTTGGAAATTTTCCAAGTTGTGGAATGTTTTTAAAAGGTATTTTAATCCTCGTTTCTGATGTAGGATGGTATCTATATATGTATACATCCAGGCAGATATGTATATATGTAAAATGTGATGCAAATGTATGGGTGACAGGTAATATAGGTGGAAGAAAAGAAGAAATACGTCAGAGCTTTAAATAAGAATAGTAGAATAAGTCTGTGAAGAGCTGTGAAAGGGAGCATAGGAGCAAGCCTGGGAAAGTTAGAGTACAAATGATACATTCTGTTACATGCTCCAACCTTGTTTTTGTCCAGTTTAACCATCAGGAAGCTGGTCGCGAACTCTGTACTGTGCAGCAGTGCAGCAGCTCACACACAGCACCTTGGCACTCAAGTCTTATCTTTTTGCTCTCTCCTTCCCTCGCCCTCCTCCTCCAGGTGAACAGTAGCCAGCCTCAGGCTGGTACTATTGACTTATAATTGACCATGAAAATAAATTTAGTGATTAAGCAATCTCCATTTTCGGATTTGATCTAGGACCCTCCAGTTTTCCTTAATTCTCAGCAACCCTGGGGATGGGTTCAAAGAGCCATGAAGTCCCAAAGTGGAAAATACTTTGCTACAGAAACAAATGGCCCTGTGTGGCTGACTGTCTCCCAGTCGACTCTGGAAGGGGGCCACTGGAATCGTATGACTGCTTTGTTTCTCTGGGATACCATGTGGTACTTGGGCTTTGAACCAAACACCTGTGTTTGAATCTGGTTCTACCATTCAGAAATATGTGACTCCAGGAAATTCTTTTGAATTTTCTGAATTTTATTTTTTCCATCTGTAAAATGCTAGCAATGTCACTTACAGGGAGGTGGCAAAGTGATTTGAAATATGTTTGTATTGATTTTTCTTATTTTCCATGAATATTAAGACCAACTTTTTTTTTAGTTTCTCAGAGGATATGAATCTGCTGGCACTTTTAGGAATATTGATTAAAAGTAAAACCTGTAGGGAATAGTCTAGGGGAAGACACTAAGTCAGAACAGGAGAAAAAATGGGAAGAAATACATGGAGTCTTCTGAAGGGCATCAAAGCAAACCTTTAGAAACGAGGGGGAACTTAGAGATGTCTTATTGAAATGACTGGTCTAGAATGAAATGGACCAGTAGAAAGGAAACACACTGAGGAGTGATGAGATGCAGCCAGAGAAGGCTGGAGAAAGGTTGTCTGCTTTGGATTCAAAGAATATCTGTCAACAGCAAATGCTTAGCCTTGGTCTGCACATGGAAATGAAAAGTAAACATTAGCAAAAAAAAACCAAACAAACAAACAATAAAAAGCCACAGGTCAGCCTGGAAAATGCCAAAATGTAGACATCTCTAAAACTATCAAAGTTTTTGGCAATATCAATCTATTTACGCAAGTTGAGGCATCCACTTTAAACTTATCACAAGTATCTCTGATGTGTACCTCCAGAGTTTCTCTGCTATGTAGACTAGTTGCAAGTGTCTCACTAGCTTGTTTGGCAGGTACATACATTAACCTCAGAATATTGTGGGCCAAAGATATTGCAGAAAAAATAAGCAGGAAAGTGGTGTCAGTTAAAGATGTTCATGATGGAGGTATTACTCTGGTCTTTTGATCAAATTACCACGCGACTTGCCCCCAAAATCTTCTTCTCAGGAAACTACCCACAGAGAACTCAAGGAGACATTTATCTTCGAGGAAGATAAGCAAGTGCACATTTTGGGCTCCTGGATCTCTCACTGCTCAGTTGCTTTGCTATCTAGCAGAGTGCAACTAGCTAACTTCAGAGTCAAGGGGGGAAATGATGTGTGTGCTTCAATTTTTAATGTGCTAATGCTCAAGTGCACTACATTGAACTAGAATTAGTCTTGATTCAAAGGTTGTCCAGTAATTTGAGAAAGGCCACAAGAAGTTCCAAGTGAAATAATGATCACAAAGGAAGGAGAATGAAACAGACTGTGCCCACAGACATACAGATAGGTTTCATTTAACGAATTCAGGATGCGTATTTATCTGAATTGTGAATTAGTGACTTCTTCACAGCTAATACTCTCCATACACTTAAAGAAGGAATGAAAGTAATAAAAGTAATTGTTCATTCTCTGGCAAAAGAGCCAACAAACTGTGCGAAATGGCCAGAAGATATCAGCCTCATTGTACCAGCACTTTGGTAATGCCTCTAGGACTAGAATGTTCCTACTTTCAAGACCACTGCTACTTAAAATGCCTTCACCACATGCAGTGTAAATTTTGTCTTTCCTCAGAAAGGCGTCAGGAAGCCCAGCTTTCTTTTTCCTTGCCTGAATCCCTCTTAAGTGAACTGCATGACCCGGGTCATGTTCCTCTCTTTCTGGGGTGTTATTCAGTACACCGATTCATGCCTCCCAGTGTACTGTCATTCTAGTCCTGCAACACAAGGTAGCTTGTCATTGTTCTTGTCATTTTTATTACCTGTCGTTGCACTCTCACTACGCAGCTAGGATATGGGTTATAGTGTAATTTGTAGCAGGCCTGGATTCTCATCTCTATCCCTTATTAACTTGCAGATTAAGGGTTCAGTAGTTTCCCCTACTCTAGTTCTAAGCGGCCCTTGTTAGGGGGTCTCTATTGCTCTTAACCCCACAGTGCTTTGTTAATGATCGCTTCTTTCCTGGGTGGTAAAAACAGCAATAACAACGAAGTAAATGAGAAGGAAAATGAACAATGTCTCGGAGGGGAAATCATGAGTTAAGATTTGGAGGCTCTAGGCTTGAACAAGTGTGATGTATGGAACAGCCCCATAAACCCATTTGCGACTTCACTCAGACCTGAGTCTTAATGAAAAACCAGTGAATTTCCCTGGAGCGGCCGGTACGGTACCTGAGTTTAGCACACACAGAGTGCTTTAAAAGCTTCTGTGACTCCTCCTCGCTTTGTTCAGGCAAAGATCCTAGTGCGGTGGAAATTTAAAGCTACTCAAGTACCCTGCTCCCATTCTCTATATGCGACAACCCTCTGATGTACACAGGGTTTGAAACGGACTCTGCCTTGCTGAGAGTTACAGGATAAGACAGATAGTACTCATCTGGAAAAGAATGTAGAAACTGGAAATGAAAAGTACTTGAAAATTAAGGAAAGTAAACTGAGTGATCGTTTCTGAATTTTGAAAGCAAGAAAACTGTTATTATTCTTTTAAAATGATGATCTGTATACTTGCATATTCCCCATCTTTGGAAAATACTCCTCTATATCCTGTCTATGTAGTTCAATGCTTATAATCATCTTAGATGCGATATTTTCCTAGTGTCTAATTTAAGTCTCTTGCTATAGTATAAGCTTTCTATTCTCAATGAGACAGAAATGAGTGGAATCTGCTTAAATAATATTCCTTTATATATGTTAACATTACTTGAAATAATTGCTTCCAATCTTTTCTTCCATGGGCAAAATCCTACAAACCCTATCCCTTTAGACTCTATGCATAATGTAATAGTTTTAAAAATTTTACCAGAAGTATTTCTTTTTTATATGAGTCTTCAATCAAATGCCAATCTAAAAGGAAATCTAAAAAAAAAGCAGAGAGGAGAAATGTGGTTATCAGGGGTAGAATGGTGGAGGAAATAAGAAGGTGTTGGTAAGAGGGAACAAAATTGCAAGTGTGGAATAAAAATTTCTGGAGACCTAATTTACAGCATAATCATTATAGTAAATAATAATGTATTTTTTACTTTACATTCCCTAAGAGCGCACTCTTACTACACACACACTCACACACACACACACGTAGTAATTGTATGAGGTGATGAATATGTTAATTAGCTTGATTGTAGAAATCATTTCACGACTTTTATCTATATCAAAACAGCACATTTTACACCTTAAATATATATAACCTTGTCAGTTAGACCTCAATAAGCCTGGGGGAGAAAGCCAAGTTCTACTTTATTAGAAGCAGATATCTCATATTACAGAAAACAAAAATACAGAAACATACCTTTATTTACCTAACAAAATGACCTCTTTCTGTTACACAAAACAATCTTCTGGGGAGATTCATGATGCCTATTGAGTTAGTATTTCTCTTCTGCATAAAAACCCTGGCTGTTCTATGTTTGTTTCAGTCCTGCCTTTCAGTAAAATGTTAAACTTCCATATTAGTCTTTTCTTAACATACTCTTCACATATTTCAAGAAAACATCAGTTGACTTTATTTTAAAATCTTGGTCTCTGCAGCATTTAAGTACTGGTATAGATGACATATAGGTTTTGTAATGGTCTCATGACTATTATTTAAATTCACCTTATTGTTAAGTCCATTTAAAAAAACATAGGCTAAGAAAGTATTTGCTAAGAAAAAAATAACCTTGTCTGAGAGAGGTCATTTGCTTTCTCCCATTAATGATAGAAACTTCAATCATTTGTTCAGATCAGTGTGTGTGTGTGTGTGCACGCGCGCGCGTGTGTGTGTTTCAGTGTGTTTTATCATTTACTTGACATTGCAAGAGTCTTTATTTGCTATTTTAAAATATTGACCCTAGATTTACTTTTGAACTGCCTCATATTCATAAACACTAATTTTTTGAAAAATTTAACTTGGTACTTGAGACAAATTCTTTACCCTGACACAAATCGATAATGAAATGCAGGATACTTAAGCTTCCATTTGGCCTGATTTTCTGCAGGATAATATGTGATATAGTAAACATCTTCTTTTGCTTATTGGTGCTTCTGGGAGCTAAACAATTCGCCCCCAGGCAAATGAGTCCCAAGCCAAGGAGGGATGCACCCTTCATATTCTGTTAATTGATTGAAAGGGCAAATGATCTATAGGAAAAGTTGCATCATTAACTTAATTGAGGGCAAAGCCTAATTAGAGGGGAAATGGAGTAGACAGAGCCAGAGACGCAGCAGGCCTTCATCTGTGATGTCAACAAACAGACCTTGTAACTAGAACCAGACAGAGACTGCAGGCCTTCATTTACATCTTCAGTTTCAATGTGAAAACATTCACTCTGTGTGTGTGTGTGTGTGTGTGTGTGTGTGTGTGTGTGTGTGTCCAGGGAAAAAGCAAAAGTTTACATACTTAGAAACCAGTTCCTCCCAGGTGGAGCTGCCTAGTGGGAATCAAGATGTTTTAAACAGCTTAACTAAATTGTGTATATTTGAGAGAGTAATCCGAAACACATTTGAGCTCTAGATTTTGGGAGGCATGGGGGCCAATCCTAGTCTCATTTATAGAGTGGGTTTAGAAGTAAATCAACCAAATAAACTGATTTTTCCCTCAACTTGAATGTGGGCTGATTACATGGGGATTTACCTTGGATACATTCGTATTACTAATAACTAATGGGAAGCATTTGAACATGCCTGGGTCAGCAACAGTTCATCCTATAATAAACAGCCATTCTGAAAAATGTGTAAAATTATTTTGCATTACCAGAGATAGAAGATATTGATTCCATTGCAGTGCAGGTTGCAAGAAGAGATATCCAAGTTCCCCTTTATTCTGTAAGTGATCTGCTTTCTAGCAACTCCTGACTCAGGTATCTTTTTAGAAATAGAAGCTGCTATATTATAAACAGCAAGTTAAATTTTTAGATACTTCTGAAGTGTCATAAACTCTGGGTTCAGTTCTCAGCTAAGTTTTAAGGCTGGTGGTGATGATCAGAAAATGAACTTTTGTTCTTTCAGAAAACTTTCCACGTCCAACTCACCGTTGAGTGCATTTTTCTCTGACTGCAGCAATACAAACAAAACCTTTCACAAGAAATGCCACTTAGGAGAAATAAAGAATGTAAGCAGACATGTTTTGGCTACAGCGCTGGTTGTTAAAATACATAGTCTTTCTTTTACCATCCTCTGTAGTCAATGACTTTATAAAAATTAGACTCCATTTATTATTTCGCATGCTTGCACAGATTTACTTTTAAACAGGAAAACTGTAACAATTTTAATAACTATTCTAGATGACCTATGAAACATTTCAATTAAGAAGAAAAAAGTCACACATTAATTAATTCAAATTTTATTTAGCATCCCAACTAGGTAGTACATTTGAACAGTAAATCAATTTTTGTGTATGTAAGGAAAATTTTAATGATACCGGGCAGGAAATTAGTAACACTTTGCTTTGGTAAGAATTTAAAATTGTACTAATTCATTAGAAACTGGATCAATAATGGTATTTTCAGTTTGGGTTATGAAATTTTATTTCTTCTATCACTTATTTCCCTGAATATTTATATTTCTACTTTTCAAGTTTGGTTCATGTGCAGACTACTAAATCATATTGCCAAAACCATATCATGAGAAAAAAACTGATCACAAAGTTTGATCTTTGTGGTTATGTGAAAAGTGATGGCCGTTAATCTTCAGAAGAAACATACATAATCTTCCAGAATACTTTTTTGGCAAATGATAAACTCATAAATTATATCCAAAAAAGTGACCAAGACATCAATAGCCAGTGGCCTGGAGGTTTTCTTCAACATGAGGACTGAAGGCTGCTGGATGCAGTTTAACAAATGAACGTTGTATTTCTGGTTTGCAGTTCACGTACAATCTCCTTTTCCTCTCAGTTTACATTTGCTGATAGTCAGGATGCAGCAGCCTATTATTTTTAGTGTATTAATAGCATATTTATTTCTTCAAATCACAATCCACTGAATTGTGGGCTTCTTATATTTAGTAATATTTTCACAATAAATCCATAAAAATCCTAACTGATTTTTAACATTTTTCTTATGACATTTTAGGAAAAGAAAAGGTGGCTCTGAGGTAGTAATTCACACCTCAGCATGAGTGGCAGTTTTAGACTTTGTATCTGTAACTGCATCCTCCAGGCTGGGGGCCTTCACCACTTCACGGCTCTGGAGAGGAATGAGGAGTCCAGGACTCCTTGTGACTAGAACCTGACGTCTGAGCTGGGAAGGAACACAAGGAACAATGTCAGACACAGACCTTCAAGACTCGGGACTCAAAACCCTCCAGGTCACAGTTCTACAATTACAGAATCCAAACAACATCACCAGCACTTTATAAACAATCCTCGGATTAAAATTTTAAAATTTAGGGAATAATTTGCCTACACGGTGTCAAATATGATTAGTATTTGTATTTTCTCCTGAGTGCTAAATATCGAACACCTACAGCAATTATCTTCAGACCAAGTACCCATTCTTGGATCTTAGGTTCAGGACTTTTTGTGAGAAAAGACTTGGATTTGCATCTCAGTGCTCTGAGATCCCTCTGGAAATTTTCTTTTTCACTTGTATATGTAAAATTGGAATAATAATATCTACTTCACTGGACAATAGTAACAGTTAATGAAAATTAGATGAGATCAGGGTGTGAGGATTTGGAGGTCATTTTATTCTAAGACAGAGTACAGTATGTCCCCTGTGAGTCATAACCCTGCCCGCAGACCACACTGAAAAGACTCAAAGGAAGTGAAAAGGGAAATAAGCTGATAACGATAATGGGAAGATAGTGACTGGGTGTAGTCAAGAGTGGATAAGAGATTTCAACAGGAGCATCTGAAAGCCGATGACCAGAGAAATAGAGGGCTCCACATTCCAGAGAGTGCCCTCAGGGAAGCATTGTCAGAGCCAGACTCTGGACATTGGGCTCAGAAGGGACATGGGGGTGAAAAATGGAGCTAAAATTGGGCCGAGTAAAACAACTTCCGCCTAAAGCATGCTCCACTTCACCAACCCACTTTCCCTTCCTTCCTGCACGTAGAAAAACTGGAATTGCAGCTCAGTGCTTACCTCCCAGCTAACCTCTGTAGGGCTTTGTCTTTAAAAAGCCTGGTTAAGCCAATGCTTTCCACTATGGAAGAGGAGGACCAGTTTTTCCTCTCTCTGGTATTTGGGGCCCAGCTGACCTCTGGTTTTCTGCTTATGCACTATTGTAAAGTGAAGTCTGCCAGCTGAGCAGACGTAAATCACTCCTACCCAAAGCGGCTTTCCCATATGTTATAAAGTAGGCCTTCATTTTCTATTAAGAAGACCCAGCCATGTGATTTGCTATAACAATTTTACATTACTTTGTTGCTTAAAAGCTAAGTGTAGAAAAATCCTTATGAGATGTACAGCGGGCTTCACAGCCAGTTCTGTGAAACAAGATTTTAAAAGGCTAAACATAACCTGCTTATAATTTGAAATACGTTGATAACGATTTATTTTAAAACTTGAGTCTGCCTTGATTATGTGGAATTTTATACTCATCATACAATAAAGATTCCATTTTATTATAGCATATCTCATTATTAAACATTTTAAAGATCTGAATTACTACATTTGCTTTGTAATTGTCTAAAGATTGTGTCTTAGGATGTGAATATTCATATTGGCATGCTGTGATTCTGAACTTGTGTTCATAGGTACATGTCAAAGCTGAAGAAAGTGTCCTCATTTCAAACATTTGATTTGTTTTCCTGTATTACTGCTTCCAGGATAGAGGTTACAATACAATGCCGAATACACCTATGATCTGAAAAACTTCAGACCAAAGTCGAGGCGATCAGGAAAGCTGGTTGCTGTTACTTCCTGAAACTTCTATTAAAGTGTGACTCAAAAAAACAAAGTTGTTACTAAAAATACATAATTCTGCCTAAGATGATAACACATTAGCTACAAATACATCAGTGCAATACTGCCCAATGGAGTTTGGTTATAAAACAATACACTGAATAGGTTTGTTTTTACTGCTGCTATAACAAATTACCACGAATTTATAGGTTTAAAAAGCACTGATTTATTACATTACAAGTTGGGAGGTCAGGAATCTGAAGTGGGTTTCAGGTGGCCAAAGTCGAGGATAAAGGTAGGGCCACGCCACCCTGAGGGCTCCAGCTTCCAAAAGCCATCACGGCTCAAAATGTCGCTTCTCCCGACACACCCTTCTTCTGACTCTCCCCTTTCCGCCTCCCTCAAAAGATGCTTGTGGCTACACTGGGCCCACCACAATCCAGGGCACTCTCCCCATATCAAGATTCTGCACTCAATCATATCTACAAAAACTATTTCGGCATAAAAGGTAATGATGAGTGGGAAATATACTACCCTTTCCCCCAGCTCTGCTCTGTGCTCTGATGCCAAGGAGAATCTGGACAAAGAGACCTTGATGAGTTCCTGCCCAGTTTATTACCATCAGGTCACACCCCCTTTGTCCAATCACACTTTCACATGACCCTCCCTTCTTCATCAAACTTCAGCATAAAACGCAGTTTTCCTTGAATCTTTAGATCCTCATTTCTGAAAGTCCTTGTCACATAAAACTTCAGTTAAATTAGTGTAATGGTTTGCTCTTATTTATCTCCCTTTTGTCATACAAATGTCAACCATGAACCTTGCAATAGGTGAGGGAAAGATATTACTTTTGCTCCCCTGTGTAACACATTCAGAGGGTCTGAGGCTAAGAATGTGGTTATCTTTAGAAAATCATTCTGTCTACCCCACTGGAGTATTAATCTCAATAATATAGTAACCTAAGCCCAAATAATCATATTGAAAGAAACCAATAAATTTAGTTAAAATGAATAAACCAATGATACATATTGAACTAAGCTTTTTCTATTATTAACACCAAGAAGAGAAAACATGGTCTGACATATAGCTATTATATTTGATTGGCAGAGTGACTCAGGAGTTCATGATTTTTAAAAGTACTTTTACCTTCATGGATGAAATGTATTAATGAATATGTAGGAGGGAAGAGGAGGAAGTTAAGGAAGGAGGGAATAAGCACGACTCATTTATCATTTTATGCCAAAATGACTCATAAAAGTCATAAAATGGAAACTTCGTTATCCACTGAAATAATTGAATTTGATACATGCAATCCAAAGTAAAGATCAAGAAAGAAGATTTTCAATAACACATAGTGGAAAGAGGAGCTATGGATCCAATCCCTATCTCATATCATATAACCTGAGACAAGTAACCTAACACCTGTACATATTATACATGTTTTTAGAAAATGGAATGATAATATCTGCCTCATAAATAGATTGTACGTGTTTGATAGTGAAGGCTTGTTAGTTTTATAGTGAATAATGAGTTATAGTCTTCTTACTCTCTACCAGTATGCTGACCTTCAGTATATAATATAAAGGTCCAAGTTTATCCCTCATAACTTTTGTCTTCAGATAATGACATCAGAGTACTCTAGTGTAGGAAATACTAAACTGGAAAGTTATCTTTATTCCAATCATCCAGGATTAATATAAAAGCCTGCTCTCTGATTTAGACATGTGCATAATTTTATTATATTTCTGTTTGCACTGGTTGCATCCAAATTTAAAGTTAAATGCTTTTAAATAGGCAAGTGGCATATTTTCTTCTTTTTTTGTCTTTTTTTCTGTAAGGCACTGTTCATCATCATCTTCAATATGATACAGTAGTAATACATCTAACATAATCTGAAGTACATATTCTTTTTTCTTCTTTTGTGGGGGGTGGTTACTGAGATATGGTCCCACTATGTAGTTCAGGCTGCCCTCAAACTCACAGCAGTCCTCCTGCCTCAGCCTCCCTAGTGATGGGTTCACAGATACATGCCACCATGCCTGGCTTTGTTTTTTAAATTTAGCAGACAAACATGTATTTATCTTCCATATTCCACAAATAAATATTACTTGACCTGCATTAATGGTTTAGACTTCAAGATCTCAACCAATCATTCAACAAAAATATATCCAAATGAAATAATACAATTCACATTAGAAGTAGCGTTGGTAAGTATTAGTCTGGCCCCTTAGCAATGTTTAAATTCTCCATATGCTAATGGTACAAGCAGAGCATCCATTACATTATATCCAAAGGGTAGACAGGAATTTATGAAATACAAGGTGGTTGAGACCTGCTGGAAACCAGACCTTCCAGCTATCTTACACAAAGAAGGTTGTACAACCTTTTAAAACTTGTCAAGTTGGACTTAACAGACAAAACACTATCTATGTGCATATTTCAAAATTCAACTGTAGTTTGAAATAATTTTCTTGAAGAAAGAAAAGGCAAGTTTGCAAAGATAATTTGGTTCGTCCATCTCACAGTATCTGAAATGATTCTTCATTTCTTGAACGTGCAGTCTTGGAAAGCTAACCCATGAAGGTTGGTAGATTGTCTTTAACTGCCAGTGCGAATGTAATTGTTTACCCAGGCAGAAGGCAGATGGGTGAATTATCAGGGTTGAAGGATTTTTGTCATTACATCTTGATATATATTTTAATTTTTTTCTTTGAATACCTACTGGTAGTAACATTGATTTAGTCTTGCATCTTTTCTAAACCTTTGCTCAAAAGGTAATAAATTCAAATATTAAGGATTTTTCAAGATCAAGAAAGTAATTAAGGCTTTGAACACCCTGCAGTTTTTTTTCCTCAAGGATTAATTGTAAAGTTTTTAAGGAGGATAATTGTCATAGAAGTCTTAAATAAATTTTAAAACATAGCAGTTTTTCAGTGAACAGTCCGAAGACCAGTAGCATCAGGTGACCAAGAATACCTGTTAAATACATAGCCCTTGGGCTACCAAATTGAATAAGTCAGATTTGGGGGAAAAAATGGGCATAGGCATCAGGAATTCCTACTTTTTCATCTTTTATTTTTAGAGGCAGGGTCTTGCTCTTTTGCCTCGACTTGTCTACAATTCCTGGGCTCGAGTGACTCTCCTGCCTCGCTCTCCTGAGTAGTTGAGATTACAGATGTGTGCCACTATGCCCAGCTTAGTGGTTCCTGCTTTCCTCAGTGAGTGTGCCAAGGATGGTGATACGTGCCTATAATCACAGCAGTATGGGGAGCTGAGATAGGAGGTTGGCAAGTTTAAGCCCAGCGACTTGATGAGATCCTGTCTTAAAATAATGGCTGGAAATGTAGCTCAGTGTAAAGGTCCTGGTTTCGGTCCCCATTACCAAAACAAGAACAACAAAAAAGATGAGGATGATTCATAAGTGCGCTGCAGTTTACAAACTATTCATTCAACCTTAAATATTTGTTGAGTAACTATTACGTGCTGTTCTGGAGTGGAATTTTGCAAATTATAGCCTGAGGACCATGTCCAGCTTCCCACCTGCTTTTATATGGCTTGCAAACCAAGAATGGGTATTTTATTGTTTAATGGTATAAAAAAAATCAAAAGAAGAACATTTTATGACACATAAAAATTAAGTTGTATGACAGTCAAATTTTATTGTCCATAAACAAATTGCAATTAGAATACAGCATACTCACTGATTTTCCTATTGTCTGTAGCTGCTCTCATGCCGCAATGGTAGAGCTGAGCGACTGCGACAGACTGTCTGCAGTGTACTGCTGCTCAGCACACTGCACGTTACAGAGACCGAAGGCACAACTCAAGCACTTCAAGTGTCACACATGGCCTTGAACTGTGACATTTTAAAGTTCGGTTAATTTTCACTAGTGCAGATTACATCAAAATGAGAAAAGAAAACAACAGTGGACATTGAATGTCACACTTCTAAGTAGAGTCGAGTGTGGCTTTTAAAAAATGGAATTAGATTACATAGCATCATGTGTATTAGGCAAAGACTTTTAGTGTGCAAATAGAATACGATGTACTTCAACATCATTAGACCTCATCGGAATATCTCCAGGTAACAAATAACAGCAGTGAAGAAAATTAGAAAGGCCAGCAATGTTCAATATTTTTTCAGGTATTTATTGGCCATTCGTACTTCTTCAAAAGTTAAAACAAAAATTTTAATCATGGAACAATTAATCATGGAAAAATAAAGAATTCAGATGAACTATAACCAAAAAATTTCATTTGTTAGCCGTTCAAGAAAACCTATTTCCTGGTGGTGATAGAACCAAATTGTATTTGACACGACAGCGAAAGAAATATGCCCAGAGAAAATAAGCTTATTTGAGAGCTTTTGCAGTGAAAATATTTGCTTAAAGAGTTGAGAGCATATAGAATAGTATCAATAGTCAATTAAAATACAAGGCAAATGATTTTTTGGATACTTTTCTTTGTCTCTTGATGAATCAATAGATATCAGAGTTATTGCTTGGAGGTTTCCATGAATAAATAGTTGGCTTGTGGAAACTGAAGGCAAGAATATTTGCAAAGATGTGAAGAAACACTAAGTCAGTAGAATGTCGAGTAGAATCTGCTAGATGCATTAAAACTGAGAGGGGTAAAAATGTGTGAGCAGGAAAAACACAAGTGGACAAATTTGGAAGCTCTGTGAAAAGACGAAGTATCTAAACCTATGATTATTTGCTGCGTTATTCATAGGCAGATACTTTTTCAGAAAACATTAATCTACCATGTGTTTTTTATTTTTTAAATTAAATTTATTTTAATTGGTACATTACAGACAAAAGATTGAACATATTAGTGGGGTCCTACATAATGTTTTGACATATATGTACTATGTGTAATGTTTAAGTCAGATTAAACAAACCTGTCTCCTCGAATGTGTATCATTTCTTTATGGATCAAACATTCAAAATCCATTTTTCCAGTTTTTCAAAATGGGTAGTACAATACTGTATCTGTAGTCACCTTACTGTGTAGTAAAACAATACATCAGAACTTGTGGTTCCTATCTAACTGTAACGTGATATCCAGTGATCAGCCTTTCCCTACTCCTGCCTCTGCCTTCCTCAGCCTCTGGTTACCACCAGTCAACTTAAACAATATCAATTTTTTTAGATTCCACATATGACTGAAGTCATGTGTTATTTGTCTTTCTTTTCCTAAGTTATTTCATGTAATGCAATGATCTCCAATTTCATCCATGCTGTGGCAAATGATAGAATTGCATTCTTCTTCATGGCTGAATAGAAGTCCGTGTCTGCCATGTACTTTGGGACCAACAGTTTCTACCGTAAACTTCACTAACTCTTGTGAGAGAACCATCATCAGTTCCATGAATATTTGTTAAAAAATAGAAGTTGAATGTTGGGATTTCCTATATCGCACAAGAGCTGATAGTTTCCTATGTCACATAAGAGTTTATTAGCTTGTTAATAGAAAAGACTTATTTATTATTTGTTTTGTTTTGTTGGTGCAGGGACTCAAACTCAGGGCCTTGTGCTTGCTAGGCAAGCACTCTAATCACTGAGCTAAATCCCCAGTTTAATTATTCGTTTTAAACAGAGGGCCAAGTTTGAAATTCTGCAAAATAACAAGAAGCGCTTCCAACCACTGTTACGGAACATTGAATGGCTTTAGTTCAGCTTTGAAGTAGATTTTATGATATTTCTTAATCAACTCTAAATATAAGGTCTAACAGCACTATATGAGAAAAGTGTGCTGCAGTTAAGAATTATTTTAAAGAAAGCAAACATTGTGAATTCCAATTAATATCAAGGTACTTTATACATTTAATGTTCTGTCAAAGGTTAGGAAAAGGAGCAAGATTTCCATTCCTACACATACATGTCTACACAAATATATCTCCTGACTTCACAAGTACAGTTCCACTAACATTTCCCAAACATTATGTACGCCGGAAGGAAATTTCCATAGTTTGGAAATTTAACTGTGTGTTTGAAGAGCTTTTGCCTAACACTATATGTGAAGTTAATAATCTGCAATCTAATCACATGATAAAATGCAAAAATGAAGAGAATAAGCCCCCAGAATCCTTCCATAAGTATTGTCCAAGTAATAAGCATGCTCAATTAAAGTCGTATGCTAATGGACATCTATCTGTCTGAAAGTACATTTTCAGTGATGAAATACGTAAAATCGCATGCTTATTTAGTAACTAACATTAAGAGATAAACATATGAAATCAATTTTGATAATAAGGAATACTAATTTTGAGTTCCAATTAAAAAAAATGTTATTCTCCCCAAAAGAATTCTATTCTCATCAACAGACCTGTATTACAAAAAAGCTATACTTATTTTTATGTTTTAAATTTTGTGAATACAAAATTTGTAGAAAATGTTACTCTCTCTTTAAAGATACTTATTTGGTAACTATGATTTTGTTTCTGATTCTGTTTCTGTTACATATACTCATTTGGTAACTATAATTCTGTTTCTAAAATATTTGCTATTTGGCCTTTCTTACAGTTTTCTGGCCTCTTGCTTGAATTCCCAAATGATCAAATGTCTTTGGTGAAAAGGACAAGGTCCTGAACATTTTTGCTTCTCCCTCAATGATCAAAGCAATTGTTGGAACTCAACGGATAATAATGACATCTTATAATTATACAAACTTTGTAATGAGTTCAGAAAGGACTCTTTTATGGTTATGGTAATTATCATGATTTAATATAATGTTATGAGGGACTTATTTTCCTTAATTTTTTGGAAATAAACTCAGGATAAATTATTAATAAAAGCAATTGCAATCAAATGCTAACAAATTAATTCTGCCAATTCTTCCACTGAAAATTGGTGGGTGAAGGACATATTAGTGGCAGACAGAACTTGTCTGTTCACTTCTTTATTTTACACAAACAGATTTTTTTCTTCAAACATATCTTTAACTTTGTATTTTAAGGAGCTTATTTTCTGATGTGCTTATATTTCTGATGTGTTTATATTTTATATGGAAAATTATATTTAAAAATCCAAGTAATCAAGCCAGGCACGGTGGCATACCCCTGTGATCCCAGCACTCTGGAATGCTGGCACAGGAGGATGGCAAGTTCCAGCCCAGCCTGGACAATGCAGTGATTTAGTGAGAGCATTTCTTGGGGCTGGGGATGTCGCTCAGTGGTTTGTGTGCTTGTCTAGCTAGCACAAGGCCCTGAGTTCAATCCCCAGCACAAAAAATAAAGAAATAAATAAAAAAAAGTGAGACCATGTCTCAAGTTAAAAAATAAAAATGGCTGGGGATGTATCTCAGTGTGAAAGCCCTGGATTCAATTCTTAGTATCACAAAAAAGTAATCAAATCATATTTTTAGAAATACTGTCATTTCTTTGTATAATATTTATATAATTGACCAAGAACACCAAGGCTATTTCAAGTACTTATAAATTATCTCTTTCCCTCTTTATCTTCTACCTATGTGTCTATTTTGTAAGTGCCCCTCCATCCATTCATGCTTCCATTACTACCTTTTTTTCCCCAGGAATTGACCTCCAAATCAATGATTTCACTCAATTTATTAAATGTTCAGTTCCCAACTCAGGACTGAGTCACTGCTGAAAGCACAATTATCAGACTGATTTTCCTCACTCCATTAACTCAACTCCTCTTATCTATCCACATACACAAAATAGTCTTTCTAAAATTCAAAGCATAGTAATCTCTCCTCGGTGCCTTCCATTTACAACCCTGAGTCCTTAATGTGACCTATAAGACCGCTTATGACATCAAAACCTACTTCAGCCTAATTTCTTCCAATTCTCCTACATTGATGTCTCTTATTCCCACTCTCAGTAACCCCGAAACATCAGGAATTTTTTAACTTGGTGCCTTTGCCGTGTGGTTCGCTCTATTTATAATCTGACCCTTTCCTTTCCCTTTTATGCTCTGAATAATTCCTCTTTAGCTCTAAAGTTCTCATCCTCTAGATCTATTTCCCTGAGGTTATGCTCTCTACCTCCAGAGGTGGAGAGCACATCCGTAGCTTGCCCACAGTTCCTATCATATATTACAAAATGAGAAAATGAAGTGAAATTATAGGCTTACGTTTATGTAGCAAGAGGAAGTTACAACCAGGTTCAAAACCAGTGTGTCCATCGTACTGTTATATACCACAAATCTACCAACTCGGGCAACCATAGGTAGACAAACCATGCACAATATTCCCTCCTTTCATCCAAACTTCCAAACCAGCAGTCTTAATCTATGTCTGTTGCTACAACACAACACACTAGACTGGGCGAGAAAAGACGTTTATTTTGTCACTGGAATCTGGAAAGTCCAAGATCAAACAGCCACATCTGCTGAGAGCCATGTGCTGCTTCCCCTCCTGGTGGGAAAGTTCTAGGGAAAGCGAGCATGTGCGAAAGGAGCCGAACTCCAGGGATGGTCGCGCTGGGTGACAGGCAGCCCTCACAGTAAGCAGCCCATTCCTGAGAGAGCAAGGACGCACTGTGGTGCACCTTGGGAAAGACATTAGTCCCCTTAACACCGTCATCATCTCTTCCCAATCCACCACGATGGCAATTAAATTTCAGCATAAATTTTGGAAGAGACAAACCACATATTGTGCTCCATATTATTTGCTACTTGTTCTTTTCATTCAAAAGAATGATCATGGCTATCTTTCCATGCATTTAAATCTACCCATCTCCTTTTCTCTATTCCATTTTTCTTTTTTTTTTTTTAACACGACTATGTGGTATTTCATGATTTGGATGTGGTATAATTTATTTAACTCTCCCTAGTAATGTCCTTTCAGGCTATAGTGTTTTACAATTTAAAAACATCAGAGCAGAGTATATTTCAGAATACATCCATGAACCACTGTGTGGACATTTATCATCAGATTTAATGTGAAAATCAAAATCTCAGACAAAGGATATTTGCAAGTGAGATAAGATATTCAAATATTTTTAATATCAATTGTGTACATAAGTATTAGAAAAAGATCTGTGAGAAAATTTTAAAGTCAACAAGAATCCTTTGACTATTCAGACATAATTCTGATAATAAGCTCTTTATCATGCTACTTTTTAATTTTCTTAATCTACTTTGCTCTTAAAAAGGAATAGATTTTGTAAATTGCAAGATTTGATATCTAAATCTGAGAATATTTAAGTATATATAAAATATATATATTTATTATTACAAATGAATATTTGTAAATACAAATTATAGACATATTTATAAAATATAAATTACAAATTATAAAAGTATAGATTATAAATATATTTATAAAATACAAATATTTTAAGTATGTGTAGAATATATATATATATAATTTGAGACTATATTAAATATATGTAAACATAACCAATATAGAAGCAATATAGGGTTATGTTCTTGAATATAATAGTATCGCAAACCCAAAATAGTACATACATATTTTGGAGGCTACTATAGTATAAACTTTATTTAAGAAGACCTTTAGACAGGTTACAGTATAGAACATTGTATTTAAAGTGTCACTAACATTGTTTAAAATCCTCAAAATAGCAAATACTGTACAAAATATTTAGTTGGATTTCTATAGAAAGCATTCGTTTTTTCTGTACCTATTATGATAGTTTGTATCTTACATTTATTTAAGGTCATATCCTCACTGAAATTTAAATTGCTTTTAGAATTTTTTTATCTTAATTCATTTTTATCACCTTCAACCCCTGAGCAAAATCAAAGCATCGAACACAGGTTCATATATTTTGGGGTACAAGAACAGTAGAAGTTGAGTATGAGGAAAAGTTTTAACTACTGCTTAAAGAGAAAAAGAAGTTGTGTGGTTTATTTTTAGTGTACACTCACACATACGCACACAAAATACTGGGGTTGAAAGGAGAGAAAAAAGAGGAAAACTTCATCGGAACCCAGTGATTTATGGGGCAAAGCGCAGCGAGCTCACACAGAAACCAAAGAGGGGAGGTCGTCGGACATGGGGTCAAATCTCCATTCACATGTTGTGTAATAACAGGCTGACTGTAGCCTTTCAGCCTTGCTTCTAGTCATAGACAATGGCAATTGCAGAGCAAGACTAATAACAGGATTTAGCATAAATCCACCACAGGAAGTGAACAGTTGTACTGGCAAATAATTAGCCAGGAAACATTTTGTGGCAGCGTCAGGATGTGTCGGTGAGCTTTCCAACTCTCAATGCATTCGTGATGGTGAAAACATAATTAGTTCTCAGCGATTGTAATTTTTGTGTGTGTTTGTTGTAAGATGGCTCTTTCCCCCTCCTTTCTTTTCACAAGCAGGCCTTATTTTTCCTGTCCTAATTTAGCAGCCCCAGTGAGGGTTTTGAAGTTTCAAGGGAGGGGCTCAGAATGTTCTCTTTTTTCTTCCTGCTGATGCTTTTTTATTGCAAGGTGGATGGTGTTTATTTTGCACAGCTAACAAGTGAGTTCAAAGCAATACGTTGCTCTTGAACTGCTGCCAGACTCCCAAAGCTGAAAGCTCCCCTGCGTGGCAGAGCCGACCTGGACTATCAAAGCCTGATTAATTTGCAAAGGAATGTCAAAATGACTGGTGCGCCGCGTTTTCCACCACCCGCTTCATTTGACACTTAAAGGAAAGCTAAGTGGGAGTGTAAAAGGAAGGAAACTCATTCAAGGCTGCAGCACACTCATAAGTGAATTAATTTCAGGGAAACGCAGAGGCACTTGTGCTGAGTACTTCCATTTCCAACTATTTTGCTCTTTGTTTCAGTTACTGCTTCGGTAAGGGCTGATAATAAACATTAAGTTTCTGTTCTAAGATCACCCATATTAAGAGTAAGACATTAGGCGTTAGACTGTCATTAGACTGGGCTTTGAAATTCTTTGTGGCAAATGCCTACATGAACCTGCTTCATCTGATTTAGCAACTGAAAAGCAGCCCCAGAATGACAAGTACTTTATCCAGGCCAATATTTTTTCAGCCCTGAACACTGTAAAAAAGCATTTTCTCAGAATTAAGAGAGCTACGTTAATGAGCAAATACAAATGCTTGCTGAAGACGAAATGACAAAACAAAATCCTAAGCTAGACGTCAGGAAGTGTAACTCAAAGATGTTTGGGAATTCAATCCATCTCACCTAAGAAGTGTTAATTCTGAAAGAAAGGGCATAGAATTACTAAGGACCAAATACGAGACTTTGATTTAATTGAGTCTGATTCTAATCTCTGTGTCCTAATTGCAGTTTAGAATCTCAAACTTTATTTAAAACTCACATTGAAAATATGACATTGGCATATTCTTCAAAGAAAGTTCATCTACCAATAATTTCCCTTGGCATTAACCCTGGAACTTCATTATTATTCCTAATCGTTTTCACAGTGAGTTTGCTATGATTTATACAAATGGGCATCATTATTGGCTAGGCGATTAGAAGTCTCACCTTCAAATACTGTCTTTCTTGTTTGAGTTCCATTGTAAATTTTTTAAACGTTGCCCTCTAACACTGAACACTATTGCTCCACATACTCTTAGCCATTAAAAGTGTAGCTTGTTTCTATTATCAAAATCTAGGTTAGACCTGAGGCTGTAGCTCAGTGGCAGAGCACATTCTTTGCATGAAAGTAGCCTTGGGTTCAGTCCACAGCAGAAATAAATAAAGAGTTAATTAAGTAAAATAAGTCAGATGCAGAAGGTTAACTATTGCATAGTTTCTCTTACAGGAGAAAACCAAAATATAAATAAATACAGAGTCATAATAGGCTGGGGACTTAGCTCAAGTGATAGAGCACTTGCCTAGTTCAATCCCCAGCACAAAAAAGAGAGAGAGAGAGAGAGAGAGAGAGAGAGAGCATTATAAAAAGAAAAAGGTGATAGGGAATAGGAAGGCAGACTTTTTGCAGATGAGGAAGGGGATCAGGGGATAGGAAAAGAGGGTAGGTGGGAAAAAGGATCAAAAATATTCACCACATATATATATGTGTATCCCCAAGATGAATGTAGTTATTACGCATCGTAAACATATGTCAATAAAAAATAAGTTTGTTAAATTCTAAATTAAATTGTATTTGTTCAATTCTAAAAGAGAGAAAGGAAGAAAGAAAGAAAAAATAAAGCACATTATGTGGGAGCAGAGATTTTGGTAAGGCTCAGTTGCTGGGAAGTGATTAACAAGATAGGGTCAGGACACGGCTATCTAAGGTGTGAGTGAACGTCAGGCTGAGCCCCTGCTGCTGGGGGACTCAGGTTTGAGGGACTCAGGCTGGGGTGACACCTGGACCACTTGCCAGGCAGTGTGGCCACTACTAGTCAATGAAGCTTGAAGGCTTAGCTTCTCATGTGTGCGATGAGCATAATATTGACACCTAGCCTGTGGTTTACTGCACTCAGTACCATGAATGGCAAATAGTAAATACTCAGTGAATGTTAGCTATTACAAAATCAAAGTGGTTTGGAAAGTGTATATACCAAAAGTCAGGAATTCCTTCAGGTGGGATTAGAATACAGGCAATACTGGTCTTCAGGCTGGATCCCCTCCTGATTGGAAAGTAGCTGCCAGTTACCACCGAGACACACGATTTCTTTGCTCAGGTAAGCAGGATAAAGAGGAGAGAAAGTGCTTCTTCATCCACTGAACAAAACTTCTCCCTAACTGGGGACAATTTAAACTTTGTATCTATCACACGTGGCATGATGACAGTCACTAGAGAAATATTTTGCTGTGTCTTCAGCCTCCTTTCCTGCGTGGGTGAACAGATTCCCACGACTGATCTACACTACTGATCAGTTCTCGCTAGAAATGAGTCATTTCCCCCGAACCCCGTGAGCTGAGGCTGAAGACTGGGTTCTTAGACTCAGCAGGGCTTCTGTCGGGAGGGCTGAGAAGAAAGGTGGGGTGTGTCACTCAGGGTTCTAGAGGACAGAAATGGTAGTCTCAGACTGAGCGGCAGGCATCATTAAACATCCATCTGCAGGATTTTATTGAATTCCTATCTGCCATGTTCAATTCAACGAGCAATTATTGACTTTTTAGTGCCTGCAATGGGATAGATAGCAAGATGAATTTAAAAATGCAATTATTTATAAAGAGCTCATAAATGTTAACAAAGATGAGCACGATAGTAGATGTACGCACACAGATACACACATCAACGCGCTGCTGCGTTGCTAAGGGGGCAAAAATTCAGGAGTCGGGGAGCATTACACAACACGGAACGGCGGCCGAGCGGTGTTTGGAGGCTCAGTAGCAGCTCACCATACAAACAAGCACAGAGGGATATTTACTAAGTGTCAAGAGCTTAAGCAAAGATGTGTCGGCGTAAAACGATATGAAGCGTGTCTGAGATGGCAGCGAGCTTCGTAAGGACTCGGGTGCATAGGAAAGTGTAATTCTAATTGTATTCTGTGTTCTGATATATACATACTATAAGCTATGAAGAAGCATTATAATTTTTTTTCAGCACTAAGGGCGCACTGAGGGACTTTGCACTGAGTTACAGCCTCAACTTAATCCTTTTAAAATTTTTTATGTTGAAACGCGGTCTCACTAATTCACAAAGTCACCCAGGCTAGGCTTGAACTTGTAATCGTCCTGCCTCAGTCTCCCAGAGGGCTCGGATGACAGGTGTATCAGATGATTACAGGTCAGATTTTTGTTGCACAAAGAAAATTGCGTTGGTACTGTTACCGGGTTTGGGAGTGTTGGAGTCTCCTTCTAGAGGTGATTTCTAGCTTCCTTTTGTCCTGCACAAAGAATCGGTCAAGACGAGCACACGCGGTGGCAAAGTTCTATTTTTATTAAAGGCAGGGAAAAAAAAAACAAAAAAACAAAAAAAACAGGTTCTGCAGGGCAAGTTTGGGCCAAGTAAAAGTAGGAATAAAAGGAGAAAAGTACACTCTGCAGGTTAGAGTGGGCCGCCGCTACGCGACACGATAGTGGGAGCTTACGGCAGCCTTCTGTTTTTATACTTCCCGTGCTGACATCACATCCGGGTCATCCTACTGAAAACCTGCTCTCGGGAGAAGTTTACATACAGGCCTTTGGGAACCGTTCTGTGCATTTTCTGGGGTTTTTGTAATTAACAGTCACCACCTACTCTCCCAGCCAGGCCTAGCCACGCCCGATCTCCCTGCCTTGGTGCTAGAGAAGAAAATTACAGCAGCGTTGTCTGGAAGTTCTGTGAAGACAATAAACTCTCAAATCAGGATTATGGCATGGAATGATGGAATAAATGGGGCTGAAAGACAGCTCTTGCTAAAGCAACGAGAGCAAGGGTGACGCTGCCTTCTCTTCCTCGCAGGATCCAGGCTTCCTAAGAGAGGTCTTCCTCTTCTGAGGGCAGGTGTCACACATCTGTTTATACTTCCAAGACTTACAGCTACAGGACAGACAGACACATTATCAGTGCCTACTTGTTTTAACCATCTGGGTGTCCCATAAACATTAAAGTCAATAATATGGATTAAATAAAAATTGTAAACTTCCCTTCCAAATGTATTTCTCAGCTACACTATACTGCTCAAAAAGTGGCATCCTCCTGGAGTCATCCCCAAGGCCTTTCACTTACCCTACCCGTGTACTCAATCATCAAGTCTGCTCGAACATTATCCTTGAAATATCTTTTTTCAAATATGTCCTTGCTTTTCTCAAAACTGTCACTCTGTCTGAGTCATTCATTTCTTTAAGCCATATTCCTACCTTTCCTCCATCCAATTCATCAAAAACCTCCGTCAATTCTATTTCATTCTAAAGATTCATTTTAATTCCACCTCGGTTCAGGCCATCATCATTTCTAAACTTTATTATTTTAAATCCTAACCAGTTCCATTTCTCAGCAATTTTTGCTTGGCACGTTAAGGCTCCCTTAACTGGCTTCTCCGAGTCATGAAGCCCATCTTCCATCCCTCTCCCAAGCAGCCGTCTAAGCGCAGATCTGCCATGTCAGACCTTCGCTTCAAACCTTTCATAATCTCTCGCTCACTCGTGGACCCAGGTCTTTAGCAGGGGGGCTGACAGTGAACGTCATCTGAGCCTGCACTTCTCCTCCCCACCACCCATTCCCACCACTCCACATTTCACTAAGTAGGTTTTATTTATGTGCATGAACATAACTATAAATACAAGTTACCAAAATCCAGCTATTTAGTCATTTCCCATTCTTTCACATACAACCTGTGGTTCTTCAATACCTCTAATTATTGAATTAGAATATATTACAACATTCTCCAAAGGGCACACAGTAGTCAAGTAGTCTCGGACAATGATAATTACAAATAGTCCCGGGGCTTTGTATTAAGATATTGAAACTCTAACAACATTTCCACCATTTAACGACAGAAAATCACAAGGGCTCAAATTTATCTGATTTATTTTTAATCTTAGTAAAAGAAGAAGGAGGAGGAAGAAGAAGAGGAGGAGAAAGCTACCATTTACTGAGGAAAAACAGAATCACCCAGATGTTAGTAAACGCTTCATCTTCATTAACTCAATAGTTCTCCAAGTATGTATCACTGTCCCCATTTTACAGATGAATAGAGTGTCTAAATGAGACTCAGGTTCTTCCCAAAAATAATAATGCCAAAATGAAGATTTAACCTGTATCTCTCTCATGATAAGGCTCTTTGTCTTGCCACCATGATACATACCAAAAGTTTTGTGAGTCTGTATATAAGTGCATTACTATAATAAAATGCATATGAAGTTATCTTTAATGCTATTCTTAAATTCATGATTTATTTTTTATTTGGGAGAACATGGTTTTTCAAAGCTCGTGATGTTTACAGTAAATGTTCAAAGGTTGGGAATATCATATTTTTTACTTGGTATTTAACTACAGAAATTTCCATTTAAATTGGGTGTGGTAGCACATACCTGTCCTTTACGGGGTGGGGGAGGGGTGGCTTGAAAAACTAGAGAGACATGAATTGGCAGCCAGGTTATGGACTCAGGTAACAGTTTCTCTTTAACTTGTAAAACATCATTTTTACAGATATTTTAATGTAGGGCCCGATCACTATAGAAAAATCTTTGGAAAGAATGATTCTGGTATAGTGAAAAATGATGTGTGTGGTCTGTCGCAGGCCCGTCGTTTCCTGTGGTCCCTGATTATCTGTTGTGCCAGTCAGCCTCGTAAGCGGCCTTCAGTGGTTTTCACCTGTTGGCGTTCACACGCTTCTGTGGCGCCTCCCACATTGTGCCAGGGCTGGTGACCAATGGCACGTAGCAGAAGTAATGGCATGTCACTCCTGAGATTAGATCATAAAAGATCGTGGCTTCTGTCTTCAATTCCTCTCTCTCTCTCTCTCTCTCTCTCACACACACACACACACACACACACACACACACACACACACGGAAGCACACCTGGGGTCATCCACTTGCTAATGACATTGAATCATTCCACGGGGAGACCCAGATTGTAAAGAGCTCTAGCCATATAGCAAGTCTTTAGCTAACACGAATGGAAGTGAAGCCGGCCAGTAACCACATTAGTGAACCTAGAAGCAAATCCTTCAGCTCAATCAAGCTTGAGAAGGTTACAACTCTACTTGATATCTTGACTGCCACCTTCAGAGAGACCGTGAGCCAGAACCAACCAGATAATCTCCCAGATTCCTGACCCTCAAAAACAGTGAGTACTAAATGTAATAAATGTGTTAAGCAGGCTGGGCGTGGTAGCACATGCCTGTAATCACAGTAGTCAGGAGGCTGAGGCAGAATTATCAGGAGTTCGAGGCCAGCCTAAGATATGTAGCGAGACCCTGTTTCAAAAGAATGATTAATTAATTAATTAAAAAATAAATGTGTCAGGCTGCTAAGTGCAGGGATAATTTTAAACAAAGCATCTACTTCAGAAAATTATTATAAAGGTTAAATTTTTTAAGTTGCTTAGAAAAATGTTTTTTTTTCAATGAAAACTTTATCCAGAAGTCAACATACTGTCATAAGTAATCTCATATCCCACTAACCCTGATGGAACAAAAATGTCTCAAGTGTCTAAAGAGACTGTACAATAATGACCTCAGCTATGAAAATATTCTCCTCAAATTTTGGTAAAATAAAGATCTCTAAAATAACACAAGCTCCAGGTCACTGTTGTGAACAACTCCCAATTCACTTTGTCCTGCCTCAAAATGAAACTTAATATAGTAACTTGTTTTCATGTAAAATAAGAAAAGAAATGTTTACGTTCCTTTGCTAAGGAGCTACTACTCTTTAGCACTAAGATACTGGCACAGTCAGGACAAAAAATGTCAGTTACAGTCATAATTTCAGCACTCAGTTTAAAATCGATTAAGCGCATGACTGTCACATATGCACAGCTAGAAATAACCCCCCAACAATATTTTTTTAAATTGCTAACATCTTAGCATGGTTCTTCCACACTGAAATGAGTAATATCTTTAACAGTCATTCTGGAGGAAAAAAAATTATGCCATTATCCAATATAACTTTGGGGTGAAAAATTATAATACCAGTCAATGCTTTATAACTTTAATCTCAGCATCAGTGTATTTCAGAAATGATTTAAACTTCAGGATTAATATAATTCTGAAACTAGTTAAAAGAAAGTTATTACTGGTAATAGATGGTCGGCAACAAAATACTCCCCATTTATTTCCACAAGAAAAAGTTTTAACAAATACATTCAGAAAAAAATGTATTAACCTGAGGAAATGAAAATGCTTTATAAAGCTAGAAAACACATAATGAACATGCATAATATTGGCAAAGTTATAAAAGCAAATAATAAAATGTCACTTGATGAAAAATGTGGACAGAGAGAAAATAAAAGCTACACAAAAGAATGATGGAGGAAATTTAGACTCGATCATGTCAAGAGCAATGTTGTCCTTAGACACTGAAAAAAAAGAACACTTCCTTTAGAAGGAGAAAATTAAGTGTTTTAACAATGGGAGATCATAGTATTCCATAAGGATGAAATTCTATGAGAAAAATCTGTGAGTAATAAAGGAAATGAAACTGGAGTAAAGCATGGAGGGAGGTTAAGGAAGAAACATTGAGTTGAAGGATGCATCTTAACAATGTGATTTGAATTTAAAACTCAGAACATCTGCTTTTTATAAAAATCTGAGCACATTAGCTCATAATAAAGGAGCATGTTGACTTGCATCTTCAACTGCAAGAAAGAAATATAAAGATTAAGAAATAAAACACCATCTTGAGGACAATAAAGTTTTCTCTGACTGCAGAAGGGAGCTTCTTACAGACCGGTGGCAGCTGCATGTGTAATTTTCAAAGGGCATTCTTGGGAAAGAATCCGAACCAGACTTAGTCCATTCATTTTTGCTAATATAAAATTGTATTTGGAAAACAATGTCTGTTCTATATTTGAGCTTTCTTTCCAATCCTGCTGTCATTAAGAACTTTGCATGACAAAAAGAAAGACCTCTTATGTTTTAAAAGTTAATTTTTTAACTGGATAGGCTTTCCAAAGGAGTTATCAAAAATGCTTAATCCTTTCTAGGAAGCTGGAAAAGAAAAATCTATATTCTAGAATTTTGTGAACTTTGTTTTCTTCTTTGATCAAGGCAATGAAATCTTTTAATAATAATTGCTGAAAGGGGCTGGGGATCTAGCTCAGTGGTTAGAGTGCTCGCCTGACAAGCACAAGGCCCAAGTTCGATCCCCAGCACCAAAAAATAAATAAATAAATAAATAAATTGCTAAAAGACCTTTTACTTTCAATAAAAGCAACTTTTCAGCTGTACTTATTGAGAATTATATAATTTATTTTTATTACTTTCTGAGAGTAAATGTATTGCTGTAAGCCTCTTTCGTTTTTTGGGAAAAAATTCTAAAGGTAACGTTTACATCCTAAGAATACGCTCCCCCTCTCAGTACAGGAAAATTTTATTACCCTCCAATACTTACACTGTTTTTCTACATCTGGTTATATTTATTTTTGATTTTGTGTCTAGTGGAAGTTTTGTTTTCTAATTTGTTTTTACAAATCAGTGTTTGTAATATGTCAAAATCTTCTTTGATATCTCGTATGACTTAGAAAAGCAATAAGCTTTTCTTGGATATGAATATCTCGTGACCACGTAAAGTCTCATGAGCAGCAGGTTACTACCATCTGGAAGAAAAGAATCCCGCTGGAAGGCAAGTACAGAAGAATGCCATGATAAAGCAATCTAACCCATTCATTTTAGGCGTGTAAATGTTTTGCACTTTTTCACTGGCATCATCCAAGCCCGGCCTAGACGTTTCAGCTCTCGCAAGTACTGGGAATGTCCTGACTTGTCTGCTCCACTGTCCGAGCGACTGGCAACTGGCCAAACCACAACTTGGTTTTGGAAAGAGCTGTTCCGGGGAAGGGGAGAGTTAAGACAATTATTGGGAAAATTCAGTCCAAATCAAACGCACTGAGAAAAACCTGCTGTTATGTTTGGTTTTGGTTTTGGCTTTTCTCCGTCGAGATTGGCTTATTTTCTTTGTGTAAGGTAGACCTGAGTTCATCCTACTAATGCTGACCATTTATTTTAGTTCCCTGCTAGCAGAGTACTTCTGTGGTGCATCTGTGTGTTAACACAAAAGTGATGGCGTCTGTCCTGTCTCTGTAACTCATTGCAAAGGATTGGATGGAATGTTTTTTTAGAGCAAAAGTAGATTTGTTGATGAAGACAAAGACCAGTCATTTCATTATACAAGGATAATCTATATTATTTTGCTAGAAGATTTAACATTTCGTCTAAATAATACTGATTAAAACTTATGTATATACATTCTGAACCTGAGTGTTTTCTGAGCGATAAAACTGATGTTTCTCCTCTAAGCTCTGTTTTCATCAAAGAGAGGAAGTCTGTGTTTTCAAATATGAAAATGGGATAGAGAGATCAGTGAGTTTATAAATATGGGAATAAACATGAAGTAGAATAACATAAATAAGAGGATTCTACATAAGTCTCTAAGAGACTGTATTAGCCAATCTTGTTCTTCATATGAGCTGGTAGTTCTCTAATCTGAGCACTCTAGGAGGCTGAGGCAGAAGAATCACAGTTTTGAACCCAGCCTAAGCAGCTTAAGAGACACTGTCTCAAAGTAAAAGTTAAAAAAGGCCTGAGAATGTGGCTTAGTGGGAAGGCCCTGAATTCAATCTCTAGTACTGCAAGAAAATAAAAATTTTAGAATAAAATAAAATTGTGTCATGCAAATTTTTTTCAATTTTAATTTTTTAATAGACTGTACAACATATTTAAGTGTGATCTAAATCTTTCCAATAAACTATGAGGTAAGAGCTTTTATTATTGTTCCATTTCTTCATCATTCACTCACGGTAGTCACTAGGGATGTCTACAAATATTCTGGCAGTTCCCCTTCTAGGCACACAGTAGGTTGGGAACAAACCAGTGACTTGTTGGGAACAATCTAGTGACTGAAAAAATGCTATTTCCACAAACAAAGGTGTAATACTTCTGTGTGATTACCAGTGTCTCTTCTATTGCCTTGAGCACAGAAGCTGGAATCAAGGGGATATTTCCCGCCGCCTGAATCCCAGAGCGACTGCCGTGAGTAAAGCCGGCCTGAACAATGAATATGAAAAAAATATATGAATATATGTATTGGTTTTGTTGACTCACTAAGATTTTGAACTTGTGGATGGGGCATAGTTCTGAGGTAAAGAGCTCACCTATCATGTACAAGGCCCCAGGTTCAATACCCTGCACCATTAAAAAAAAAACAAAAAAAAAACCAAAATACTGCAATTGTTTGTTGCTGTAACAAAACCTAGTTTCTCCTGATTGATTCGCGAGTTATTTCTTCCAACTTTCTATTGTTAGTCTAAACCAACATAAAGCTAAATTTTGCTTGTTTATTTGAAAAAAGGAAGAAAGGAGAAGATAAACAAGGTTAAAAAAAATGGAGAGAAGTCAGGGAGCAGTGGCACATGCCTGTAATCCCAGCACTCAGGAAGCTGAGGCAGGAGGATTGCCGCAAGTTTGAGGCCAGACTGGGTCACATGGTGAGTTCAAACAGCCTGAACTACATAATAAGACCCTGTCTCAAAAACCCACCCCCCAAAAGAGAGAGAGAGAGAGAGAGAGATACTTCTATGCTCTCACTGTTTACTGTCTGCTTATTTTATTTTTCATCTTTAATTCAGAAACGAAATTTTACAGAATCAGGAGGGTGAAAGGATGGTTGTCTCTGGATCCAGAAAGTGAATGGGTAAGTGTCACATTTAAAACATACAAGAAATATCCTTATTTTCTCTACTAGAAAAGTGGACAAATCTAGCTGACCCTGAAACATCAAGTATCTTTTCATATTGACTTTGAATAATCCTGAAGGATTAATATGAATTATATGAAATCATGTTTCTGGGTCAAAATGTGTGCATAATTATAAATGTCTTTAAAATAGCCACTTCTGATCCCTTGGCATAGTATTAGAAAGAATATTAGTTTTGTAACTTACGCTCATGAGTGAACTAGATGGAGAAACTGAGTCTAAAGCATGCTATTACTACTGTTATTTCTGTAAATGTTCCCTTCGATGTCTTTAAGAGGCCTACCGTCTTGCTTGGTGGTCACACCAGTCCCACAATCCAGGAAGGACAGAGATTCCTTCCTCTCTCTATTAGTAAGGGAATGAGGGCAGATAAATGGACCAAGATCAGACACTAGAAATCAAGAGATATGGAGGTCATCAGTACCAACACAAAATGCAACATCGTAATAAAAAGGCTGCTTTTCCCAATGGTACAAATACATTCTACTTTATACATCATGTCAAAGTAATTACAGTAATATAAACAGTCTCCTTAAGAATGAGAAAAGAACTGTAGTCCAGCAATTGACTAAAGTCTACTTGTTTCAGTGAACTGACTAATTTACAAGCTTTGGTAGAGTTATATAGACACTAGGTCAGCTTTATATTAGGTGTGATTGAAATACAATATAGATGAATGTTTAAATTTAAATAAATTTATTATAATAAAAGACACATTGCCATTAATCCCTCTCCAAATACTCCCTCTTACTTTGAACACATTATCCCATCATTCTTGCAGTTTTCTAAAGCTGTTCTGGAAATCATTTTTTTAATGTCTTTACTAGGTGTGACAAAAAAATACAATAAATGCTGCTGCTAAGCACCATCCATGGGAAAGGCAGGCTCATAAAAATATCACCGTGTGTCCTCACACTGGCTCTGGCACTGTGTGACTTCTGGCTCTTCTCCTAAGTATAAAGTACCATGAAAGGGAAACATTTTGAGTTAATTCAGACATCTAGGCAGCCAGGACAGGGCAACTAAAGACACTCATGAAAGAAGCCTTTCAGAACTGCTTCAGAAAGTGGGGAGAATGTTGAAATAATAGTATTGGAAGTGAGGGAGAGTATTCTGAGGGGATTAGTAGCAATGTGTTTTTTATTGTAATTTTTAAGAATTTTTACATTCATCATATGTTCTGATCACGCCTTGTAAATTATCTCATCCTTTCTCAGCCCCAAATTCTCTTAAACACTTCCTTAAGTAGTTATGGCTCAGAATATCAATACCAACCTTAAACATCGCAAAGGGGTGTGTGTGTGTGTGTGCTGGGGATCAAACTCAGGGCCTCGTACTTGTAAGGCAAGCACTCTAACCACTGAACCACTGAATCCTCAGCCCCTTGGGAAACATTATTGATCTAAACCACCACATATCTTCCTGGTGTCCTTGGCAGTTCACCTTTATCTTTCTACTAACTAAATGCCAAGCCGTCCCAAGGTTCAGTCCCAGAATCTCATATCTCATTTTTTTTTTTTTTTGGTGTGTGTGTGTGTCAGACTCACCCATCTCAGCTGCCATTCCAACCACTCCCCTCAGCGTCAGACTTACATAACCAATCATCTCTTCATCTCCAGCATTTGCATGTTTAACAGTCATTTCAAGATTAAGATGTCTAAAAAATCAAATTTCTGATTTTCTACTAAAACTTGCTCTTCCTGTTTGCCCATGCCTCCAATTGCTTAAGCCAAAACATCAAGGTGAATTTTGTCTTGTTCCTTCTCATAAATTTTCTCCAAATTTTCAGAGACATCAAAAAGGCCTAAAGAGTTATTATTTTGTCATTAAGAGACCATAATGTTGACATGAATTTCTGAAGAGAAAAGGTACCCACTGCACTCCATTAAGTTAAACGGCAAGTTATGAAACAGTGTATACGGCATTGCCAATTTTTTTTATTTTCAAAATGCATTAATGGTGAAGAATTATTTCAAATGGTTTTATTGGTTTATCTCTGGGAGTGAGATGCTGAACACGTTTTTCCCTTTAAGAATTTTTTTGACTTGTGCTGTTATAAACTGTTTCTAAGCAGAGGAAATTAAGAATTGCTTGTATATAAGGCAATGAATATGTTACTAACTTCATTAAAGTAATCATTTCACGCTGTATATGTATCTGAAAACATGATGTACACCTTAAATATATAGGATTTTATTTGCCAATTATGCTCAATTAAAATAAAATGAACCCAACGTTTTATGATTTCTTACAACTTCTTCACTTTTCTGTTACCATTTGGGGCCACCATCTACTATCTGGATACCTGCAATGTTTTCTTACTAAACAAAATATTTTCTTCACTCAAAAACTAAAATGCACCCCCAGGGCATGGGCATCATCTGGAGGTCTGTTAGAATCTCAGTCCCCATCCTGAGTCTAGAAATAGTAGCATTTTAACAACATTCTCTGGGAGTTTCATGTAGAGTATGAGAAACTTCATCCTAACTGGTCTCTTTGTTCTTTTCCTCTAACAGTCCATTTTCAACATAGCATCAACCAGAGTAGCCTTTTAAAACAACAGAAGTCATGGGCAGAACGTGTAACTCAGTGATAGAACACTGACTTATCATCTTTGAGGCCCTGGGTGCAATTCCCAGCACAGCAAAAGTTTAGAAAAAGAAAGTTAAAAGGAAAGTGTTATTATACCCCTTCTCTGCTCAAATCCTTCAGACCTTTCCATTTTGCCACAGTAATAGCCAGAGTTCGTACAGGGTCTACAGAAACACTTTGTCATTCGGAGCCTGTTACTTCTTGCCCCTCCACAGCTACAACTCTTGTTCATTAAGCACACAGAAAGTTGTTAAATCTTCTGGGAAATCCCTTACCAAACAACTTTCAATATATCTTACTTCTACACATGGGCGAATTCATTCTAAATGTTCTTTTTGTACAGATTTCAGTTTTTCCCTCACAGCAGGAACTCTACTTGTTTTTTTCTCTTAACTAACTTCTGGAAATCATCTACAAAATTTCCCAAACACTGATTGCATTCCCATTATATTTTAAAGTGTGTAATATTTTTAATCTTTACCTTTCATAGATATACCGAATTGCTAACAGATGTAAATATACTATGTCTAAGATTTGTATAAAAATAATGTGGGCGGAAAGGAGGCAGACATGGGAATGTATGAAACAAGATTACTTGTGTGTCTGTTTGAGTTTGTCATAGCGCAGGAATTTTTAACCCATGTATATATTTTATAAAATAATTTTCTTTTTTTGTACATGAATAAAATTTTATGATGTTCAAGTTTAACTTTGGTGGTAATAAAATATAAATATGCCAAAATAGGCCCTCTGTGCTGATGATTTTGTATTTCTCTAAGTCTTTCTAGACTCTATTTCTTTGAATAAGATTATTCCTGCTAGCTTCCCAATGGCATATAGTTTTAATGGGAAATTCAATCTTCTGTGGAATTGGGAGAAATAAATTCAGTCCTTGAGCCACTCTTTCACTGGGATGCTGACGTTTTGTGCATCCAGAGGTCATTAGTGAGAAGGTATAGACGAGAAAACTAGGGTTTTACAGCCCAAGCAAAACATCTCTTGAAATATT
Organism: Hystrix cristata; assembly: GCA_004026905.1. Taxonomy (NCBI): domain Eukaryota; kingdom Metazoa; phylum Chordata; class Mammalia; order Rodentia; family Hystricidae; genus Hystrix; species Hystrix cristata. The sequence goes on from PVJO010007303.1 coordinate 74,769, forward strand.
TCAGTTAGATGATACACAGAAAGAAGTATTGCAACAAGGGACTCTATATGTTGTTAACTTAAAAATCACATAACTCAGCCAGGTGTGGTGGTGCGTGCACGTAATCCCAGCACTTGGGAGGCTGAGGCGAAGGATTGCTGAGAGTTTGAGGCCAGCCTGGGCTACATAGTGCGTTCAAAGTTAGCCTGAACTACAAAGTGAGACCTTGTCTCAAACAAACAAAACAAAACAAAATTACATGACTATTTTAATAATAGTTAAAATATGTGAAATATGCAAAATGAATAGATACTTCACAGAAGAAGTACAAATGGCTAAAAAAATGTGAAGAAATGTACAACATTGCTGGGTATTAGAGAAATGCAATTTAGAAACAACGAGATTCTATCTTACCCCAGAAAGAATGGTAATCCTGAAGAAATCATATAATTACAAATGCTAATGAGGCTGCAGGCAGGGCCAGGGGCTGCTGCACTGTTGGTGGGAATCTAAACTAGTGCAACCACTATGGAAAACAATGATACCGGTATACCCATCTTCATAGCAATGCAATTTATAGTAGCTAAATCTCGGAAGCAGCCTATTGGCCACCAGTAAGTGACTGAATAAAGAAAATGTAGCATTTCCACTCAGTGAAGTACTATTCTGTTATAAAAAAACTGTAAACTTGAGTCATTTGTAGGAAAAGGGGTGCTCCTTGAGACCATAGGTTTCAGTGAAATAAATCAGACACACAATTTTAAATATTGCGTGGTTTCCTTTGTATGAGAAACCCAAAATATCAATGAAAAGCAAAATAATAAATAGAGAATAAGAAGGAGGGAGACAGAGCTTTCCTGACTGGGAAAGGGATCAAGAGATGGAAAGAGGGGTTGGGGGGTGAAAGAAGGGATTAAGACGTGTTAGTACAACTCCCCACAAGGAGTGTAAATATTATGCATTTCAAATATATGCTAACAAAAAATGAATTTTAAAAATAATATGTAATGAAATCAATTCAAACAGTGTAAAGCAGTATTTAATTGACTTAGTCTCCATCTTTTAACTGGGTATAATCTTACTCCACAGGAAAACCATTACTAAGGGGCAGAAGGTGCAACTGGATGGTGGAGTGCATGCTTAGTATGCACCAAGCTCTGTGTTCAGTCCCCAGCGTGGGGGTAAACACAGACACACACGCATGTGGCTCATGTCTATTTTTAGAAAATATTTGTGTATATACTGATATATGTTTACTTCAGGACATAAATAGGAATTATATATGTTTTACAACAAGTATCTTCACTGAGCAATACATTTGGTAAGTATGCAAGAATTGTATACATAAAATGTACCCCAGATTTTTAGTTCCCATGTAGCATTCTCTCGCATGAATAGACCAATACTTCTTTTTTAGGCTGTTTTGGGTTTATGGCTATTATTAGAGGCCTCTTTGTGAAACTACATGAATGTGTTTGTAGACTCTACACCCAAAAGTGAAATTGCGACGTCCTAATGCTAGTCATATTTTCAACTTAGTAGCTACACACAAATTGTTACTTAAAGAAATTCCATCAATTTTCGATTTAATTCTCCCATCAACTTTTTATAGGCACCCACTTGATATTTGGGGGAATGTTTAATAATGTCATTTGTACATTTTGGGTAGCAGATTTCTTTGTTTTTGCTTCTGAGTACTGCGGATCAAACCCAGGCCTTAGGGCATGCTACGCAAGTCCTCTACCCCTGAGCTGCATCCCAGACCCAACCGACTTTTTAAGGAGATCGTTTCCCTACATCTTCAGTAACACTGTATGTTCTCAAAATTGTTTAGACTTTACAGTTTAGCAGCTGAAAAACTATATTTAATTTTCCCATTATTTTAACTATGAATAACACTGAAAATTATTCCACACATTCTTAAGTTTCTAATTTTTGATAGTTAATTGGCTATTGCTTAATATTGTGTAACGATATCATCTTTTCTTCCATGTCTTATGTTACATATATTTTTTCTCTAATTCTAATTTTATACATGTTATTTCCACAGAGCATGTTTTTTAATTCTTAGTCAGCTGTATTTATGTTTATATTTATATTTATTTATATTTAAAAGTTTTAGATATTTATACACATATTTATAAATATAAATATAGATGTATATAGATATGTATTAGATACATAGATATATATAAATAGAGATGTATATAGATATGTGTTTATACTTTAGATATGTATTTATATGTTTTAGAGATATATGTTTTAGATCTTCTGTATTTAAAAGATCTTGCATAGAACCACATTCTTCATTCTAGTGTTTTTGTGATTTCAATTTTTACATATAAAGCACTGAGCCATTAATTTTACAAAGGAATCCAGTTTAATTTTCCTCAATTAATTAGCCCAATTATCTTGCTCTTAATACTAATATCTTTAAAAAGAGAAAACAGGCTGGAGATTTAGCTCAGTGAGTAGAGTGCTTACCTTGCAAGCACAAGACCCTGAGTTCAATCCTCAGCACCAGAAAAAAAGATGATCTTTCTCAAGTCCAAATAAGTACTAATACTTGAATAAAATAACCAGACTGAAGTAACAGATTCGTGTGAACATGCCACATTCTTCACATGTTACCACTCTATCTTCCATCATCAAATTCATATATTTTGTTCTACATGAGGGAGAAAAATCTAAAGTTATCCAAAAATGGAACTAGCAGAACACAAATTAGTGAGTTCTCTGTTGGTGGTTTAATCCAAGTGAAAGTAGAAGGACTACTGGTCATAAGTATGAATAAAATGTTTTGCAACAAAACATATACAGGTAGATTGGATCATCTCTTAGGTCACTTTCTATCTTTAAGATTTTACACTGTATAAGACTCAAAGTAAGATGTCTCCTAAACAGAAAATAAGTTAGAATGCTGGAATATCCCGTAACCCAGCTTGGCATGAAAATATCTAACATACGCACTCTTACCTTCCAGCTGCCTTTTGCTCCCTACATCCCAGTTTCCCACTTAGAGTGTAGAAATAGGTGCTAATAATTTCGGATTAAAGACAAATTGTTTCTTTTTGTCCAAAATATGTTAATACTTCTAAAATATTACTGATAGGGGTGTGTGTGTGTGTGTACAGAACTGAAAAAGAAATGTTTTTCAATAACTTTCTTGTAGGCTATAAATGCAAGTAAAATGGAAAAATTGGAATCCAATAGAGAGTAGTCATAATTTAAGGCATGGATTCTATTTCTGCATCATTCATCATTGCTTGGTACATTGTCTATTTTCTAAGAATATTTTACATTTGTTTAAAGAGAAGCACTTTTCTATACTTTAGTATTGTTTTCCCTGAAAGACTCTGAAATCTGTGTCTACCCAGTAACCTCACATCATATCATGTCTTCAAAAATATTTCCTGAATTATTGAGTTTCATTTCACTCTTCAGGGAACATTGATCCTCTTAAATGACATCCTGAAGCAAAGATTAAAACTGTAGTTTAGTTTTCATACAATTTTATTACTCTTTTATGTAACTCAAAATGCTTGAATGTCATGATTTTGTTTTGTTTTGTTTTGTTTTGTTTTGTTTTGTATGAACTCTAAACCTACAAAATGTAGCTGGTTACTGTGTAAAAAATGAAACAAGATTCCAGGACTTCAAATCATCGAAATCAAAGCTACTTACATATTTTTACCAACTCCAATCCAACCAAAACTACTAAGTCCCCTGCAGTTCTATTTTCAGTGCATGCATAGTCATGAAGTGAAAATTAGTAGTTTCATACAACTCTAATTAATAATAGTTGTTTATAACTTCTTTGTAGTCATCCTGCGGTGACATTTATCTCTGTAACTGTCCACTAAATTTCAGCCTGCAAGAACCATACAGTTAGTCTACACTCGGCTTCTGATAAACTTTATCTCTCACTCCCTGTGTGTTGCCTGTCTTCCTGTTAATAATTGTAATCTATCATTTTACTTCTAATTTTTAATGGACTTACTGTTTTTTATTATGAAAAAAGCAAGACATACTCACTGCTAGAGTAAGAAAATTCCAAAAACTATGTCACAGAGATGACTACAGCAGGTTTTTGAAGAGCACACTTCCAGACAGGTCAGTATAAATATCTACACATACCTATGTGCTGCTTTGAGAAAGAGAGAGGCGTCATTTTATGCATACTATCCTGAAATCATATTTTACATTTTCTGATAGGTTGTGAATCATCTTTTAATATCATCGTAGATCTGCACGCCATATAAGAACTATTAACAGGGAAGGTTATAGGGTGGATTGATGTGAGCAAAATATATTATAGTTCATTGAAACCCCCGCTCAAACGTGAAATCAGGTAGATACAGCAAGGCAAAGAGGGTAACAAGAGGTAAAAATGACCAAAGTACATTCACAGTAACTAAAAAAATTACTAGAGATCGATCTCACCAAGGAGGTGAAAGACTTCTACAAAGAAAATTCAGAACACTAAAGAAAGAAATCAAAGACTCCAGAAAATGGGAAGACCTCCATGTTCATGAACTGGCAGAATTAATATTGTCAAAATGGCCGTATTTCCAAAATCCATCTACAGATTCAATGCAATCTCCATCAAAATACAAATCTTCACAGAACTAGAAAAACATTCCTAAAATTCATATAGAAACACAAAAGATCCAAGATAGCTAATGCAATTCTAAGTCAAAAGAGCAAGGCAAGAGGCATCACAATTCATTATTTCAAATAATTATACAAAGATGTAGTAACAAAAACAGCACATTACTGGCACAAAAATAGACATATAAACCAATGGACGCGAAGAGAGGACAAAGAAACAAACTTGTGTAACTATAACCTTCTAATACTGGACAGAGGAGCCAAAATTACATGTTGGAGAAAAGACTGACTGTTTAACAAATAGTGTTGGGAAAACTAGCTATCCACCTTAGAAGACTGAGATTAGATCACAGTCTGTCACACTGTATAAAATCCATTCAAAATAGATCAGAGATCTAGGTATAAGACCTAAAACTTTGGTGAAACTGCTAAAATAAAACATAGAGAAAACCCTAGAAGCCATAGGCACAGGCAAAAATTTCCTTATTAGGAATCCACTAGCATAGGAAATGATAAGAATCAACAAATAGAACTACATCAAATTAAAATTTTTTCTGCACAAGGATAACTATTAACAGAGTGAAGAGACAACCTACAGAATGGAAGAAAATCTTTACCAGCTACTCTTTTTCTTAAAATTTTATTCTAGTGGTACATTTTAGATACATATAATGATAACATTCATCATAGGGAATTTGTACCTGTACATGATATATTTTGCTTCTTCTTTTTTTCCCATTCCCCTCCCCTCCCTTTAACTGCTATTCCTCTCCTTATTTATAAAAACTTTGTTTCCATTTTTTCCCTTCTAATCTTTCTTTCCTTGTCCCTCCTTTCCTTTCCCTCTCCACCTCCTTTGTTCCCCTTCTCATTTGAACAGTTTCTTCCCTTTCCCAATATAATATGTTTTAGTCCTTATTTACACTTTCAGTTTCTCATACCAGAGAAAAAATGTGGTATTAAACATGTGTGTCTGATTTATTTCACTTAAGAATACTCTTTTGACAGAGTATTAATATCTAAAGTAAAAAGAGCTGAAAAAAATCTTAATACCAAAAAAATCAAATAGACCAATCAATAAATGAGTAAATGGGGCTGGGGATTTAGCTCAGTGATTAGAGTGCTTGCCTTGCAAGCACAAGGGCCTGAGTTCCATCCCCAGCACCACAAAATAAATAAATAAATAAATAAATAAATAAATAAATAAATAAATAAATAAGTAAATGACTTGAACAGACAATTATCAAAGGAAAAAAATACAAATGGCCAATAAATATATAAAAAACTGTTCAACGTCTTTAGCCATTAGGGAAATGCAAATCAAAACTGCATTGAGATTCCATCTCACCCCACAGAACGGCTATCATCAAGAAAGCAAAAAACAATAAATGCTGGCAAACATGGAGGAAAAAGAAATCCATCTACACTGCTGGTAAGAATGTAAATTAGCAAAATCACTGTGGAAATCAGTATGTCATTTCCTCAGAAAACTAAAAACAGAGCTGCCCTTCGGCAGTCCGCTGCAGAGGGCGCCCAGAGTCCTCCCGGTCGGCACGCAGGCCAAGTCACCCAGCATCATTCCAGCAGCCAAGTATCGGGCAATGGCGTCCACAGGGGCGGTGTTGGCACTTTGGGATGAATAAGTGGGTTCAGGGCTGGAGTTTGGGTGCTGGGTCTCCACAAGGGTCCCCATCGCTGCTGAGATACCTGCACACCCATGTTTATGGAGCACAATGCACAGCAGTCAAGGTACGCAGGCAGCCTAAGTGCCCATCAACAGATGAATGGGTAAAGGGAATGTGATACATACACAATGGAGCCAAAAAGAAGAATGAAATTTTGTCATTTGCAGGAAAAGAGATGGATCTGGAGATCATTGAGTTGAGTAAAATAAGCCAAACTCAGAATGAGAAATATCACATGTTCTCCCTGATACGTGGAACCCGCAAAGACTCATTAGACAAGAGGAAGTGAATAAGGGGGGGGGGGCAGGGAGAAGTATAAGAGCAGGTAACAGAGATGTTGGATACTATCACAATACATCATGCACATTGCAACTTCTCGAAAAGATGAAATGAGGAGGATGGGGGGTAAAGGCGCGATGAGGGGAAAAAACTGATCAAAGCATGTTAGGTACATGTATGAATTTGCAAAAATGAAACCCATTAATCAACCAATAAAAAGAGCGAAAACCAATAAAAAGAGTGAAAACCCTATTATCATAAATAATGATCCTTTGCATAAATGTTTACAACTATTTAAAGGTCTCCTACTAATAGACCTGTGGCTTATTTCCAGCTCTTCCTTATTACAGATAGTGTAGTGGTTAAAATTAATATTCTTTACTTACCTTGTGAACTCGTGTACAATTATCTCTTTAAGAACAACTCCTAAAAGCAGAACTGTTGTGCCAAAAATTATGATCAATTAATTTAAGGGGCTATTTGTAAACTGTCTTCCAGAAAAACTCACCTTTGTTTTTTGCTTTGTTTTGTTCTATTCTCATTGAAACCAAGTAAGAGCCCCATAAGCAGTCATTGAGGCGGCCTGCTTCCCACATCTTTGGCAAGCCAACAACCTTAAATACTTGGTTATACTATTAACATCTTCATTTGTTTTCCTAAGAAATTGTCAGTTATAAATTAATGTAAAGATTGACTGCTTTTATAGTCCTTCAGATTATAGACACTGAAATCTTTCCTGAGAAAAATGTCTTTCCTGAGAAAAATAAAAACACTTGAATATATGACAATAAAGTGGTCCAAATTGGCACTTTTTTTTTTTTGCCTTTATTTTATTTTATTTTAAACCAAGAACATGTATTGGTACATTTTACATATGATGGTTACATTCATCACATTTATTTTGTACCTGTACATGATGAATCTTGGTTCTCCCCCCTCTTCCCCGCCCCTCCCCTCTGTTCCCTCCCCCCCTAATTAGAGCAGGTTTATTCTTAATTTTCCATATTTTCCCTTTCCCTTTTCTTTCCTTTGTTGCCTTTCTGCTTTTCCCCTTTCTTTCTAGTACTCCTCTCCTTTGTATATTATCTTCCTTTTATACAATATCTATTACACCTCTTTGTCCTTATTTACAGTTATGATTTCTCATATCAGAGAGACAATTCGATGTGTACTCATGAGTGTCTGATTTATTTCACTTAAAAGTATGTTCCTAAGGAACATCCATTTATATATGAATGACTCTAGTTTGTCCTTTTTTATGGCTGTATAGTACTCCATTGTGTAGAAAAACCACATTTTCTTTAGCCATTCATTGGTTGTTGGGCATTTAGGTTGTTTCCAAGACTTAGCTATTACAAATTGTGTTGCTATGAACATGGTCGTGCATACATCCCTATGGTATGACGATTTTAATTCTTCTGGGAAGATCCCCAGTAGGGGAATAGCTGGGTCAAATGGAACCTCCA
>PVJO010007304.1:0-82705 GCA_004026905.1 Hystrix cristata
AAAAAAAAAAAAAAAATCTCTGTTATAGAACATATTTAGAAATATCTGATTAAGTTCTGAAATAAGTGATAAAAATACAGACCATGTATTTTTCTGCTCATCGTTATATCCAAAGGTACTATATGATCCATCTCCATGTTTATAAGACATCTGCTTCTGATATCCTAGAATAAGAAAAGAGATATGATCATTTTTCAATTTGAAAATTGTTTTCCAGAAAAAATTCAATAAATTGAATATTTGTGCTTATTATAGGCGGTAAATGAATATATAACCATAGAAAATGTTTATGCACTTAAGCAAAACAGCTAGGATTCAGATATTAAACTGTGATGAACAAGTAAGGCTTTTAGATTTGTGCTTTACCTGTGGTCAGGTAACCAATGGCCTTGGATTTTATCTCTTCTGTCAGTTGTTGAGTCCGATGCAGATAGTCCAAGATGTAAATATTGGAAGCGAATAAGGCCATATTTTGCTCCCCACAACCAAAAGGCATTTGGAGGAAATTCTGTAAGTTTTGCATGGTAGAACCAAGAATGTCTCCTGCAAATACAATCAAGTGAATACGTACTTCATAAAAATTGAGAAGATAAGTATTAGTTTGTATTTATGACCTTTAGCTCATAGATATTCAGGATAAATATTTTTTATATTATTGGAATTTTCCTCTCTTTTCTATTTGTTGGAGCCTCACCGTGGAACACTGGAGAAATGTTATCCAGTGCAGCACAACCCAGAGCAGAAGTGCTGAATGTCTGTGGGAATCAAAAGTCCCAAGAGTTTCCATGATGAAGTGGAAACTCCAGGCCAACGTCAATCAAAACAGACAGAACGTGGGCCCAGATGAACATCTGTGAAATGTTTACCATGTATCAGATACTGTCCCAAAGCACTTTGTCCGTTCTAATCCAGTCAGTACTTAGAAGAGTAATTTAAATAAGTACTGCTCCTCCCACGTGTAGGAACCTGAGACATACAGAGGTTAAAAAATTTTCCGGCATCATTCAAAAAAGATGCAACAGAATCAGGAATCAAGTTCAGGTGATACGGTTTCAGCAATCCTGGACATCCCAAGTTCTTTACACATTTTCTTTCAATAAGTGACACTTATATAGCATTATTATGTATGTAGTGGTATATTAACATCTTGGTTTAATTTTTGTAACAATTCTATGAAGTAATATTACTAGTTTCACATACAAGATGAGCAAATGAGACACAGAGAGATTGAGTAACTTGTCCAAAGTGATACAGCAAGAATTAAATCTGGGATTCAAATCTAGGCAAGCTGCTGGGAGAGTCTGTTTTTTCAATCCATTCTGCTTAGTCCCCTAAGGAACTTCTATAGTCTGAAGATCAAAATCATACCAAGTATCTCTTCTGACCACAGTGATACAAAGCTAGAAATTAGGAGGAGCAGGGAAACAGTAAAAATTACAAATATGTGGAAATTAAACTCAGGTTCCTGAACAACAAATGAGTCAAAGAAGAAATTAAAAGAGAAATAAACAGTTTGAGAGAGACAAAAGTAGAAACAAAACATACCAAAACTTATGGGACATAGCAAAGCAGTAAAAATCCTTATATTACAAAAAGAAAAATTCAAATAAATTAGCTAACATGTCACCCAAAGAAACTACAAAAAAGAACAAACAGCCCAAAATTAGAAGTTAGGAAAGAAATTACCGGAACAGAAATAAATGCAATAAAGACTAGAAAATTCTAGAAGAGACTAAAATTTTCTAAAAATTTCAGTCTTTGAAAGTATAACCCAAGTTGACAAACCCTTAGGTAGAATAGGAAGAAAGAAGACTAAAAAAAGAAAAAATCAGAATTGAAAGAAGACCCACTGTAGTGGACAGAAATAGAAAGGGTCACGATGGAGTACTGTCAACAATCACAGACCAACACTTGGAAAAAATGAACAACTTACCAAGACCAAATAATGAAAAACTAGAAAATATGAATAATAACCAGTAATCAGAAATTTCCTAACAAAGAAAATCTGATGATCAAATGGCTTGACAGTGAATTCAATAAAATATTTAAAGAATATTTAAAACATCAATACTTCTTAAACTGTTTCAAAAAGTTACAGAGGAGGAGAAACTGCTAAATTCACTCCATGAGGCCAATATTACCCTCGAGCCAAAACCAGACAGTAGCATACAAGATAAAGCTAGACCAGTAACCCGGATGCACATAGGTGCAGACACCTTCAACAAAATACGGGAAAAGGGAATTCAACCTCACACCAAGTGGGTGGACATCAAAGTATTTGCAAATAAGAACACAAAAGTAAAAAGGGTTTACGAAGATTATCCTGAAAATGATGGTGCATATTTGCAATGCATTTATAGGGTAGTATTGTGCTCCAAGTGGAAATCCCACTAAGCTACTTCCTGGTTTTGGTCTTGGAGGATGCTCTCTATACAAGTCATTTTTTTTCTGTTGTGAGCACTTTTCTAGCATGATCTTTTCCCACCACAACCATGTAGGATTCAACCACAATGCCACATTGAGTATGGAATCCCTTCCCCTGTATTCTTCATACCTCCCACTTAAATCTTACCCCTGAGTTGCACATAGGTGAGGAGAGGACTAAACGTGCCAGGATTTGTGAAAAATGATAGAAAAAAATCATGGAGGTAACTATTTTTGAAGTCTTAAGTGAGCCAGAGAGCAGTTTTCTGGTTTTCAAAAGGGGCAAAATGATAAGGACAAATGCTTTAAATTTTTACATATATCTTATGTTTTATGTCTGAAAGTGTTCAGTAGTTATTACTGATCACCTGGGAGATTTTCTAGTTGTTGGCAGATTACTGAGGCTCTAGTGTCAGGCCCTGCAAGTCAAGAGTAGATTTGGGTAGCTTTGGTCATCGACCTGCAGAGACCATTAGCTTTCTGTGGAGAGCTGTCTGCTCCTACCTGAGTGTTGCAATTCCAGTCAAGAAGAGTTCAGTATCACTGTTCACTGGTTCAGTATGATATGCTCTAAAAATCACTGGTTTCTGAGAAAATACCGAAATTTTTCTTTACTAAGGTGGTGTTACGAGAGATACCAGGCAGAAAGTCAATGCCTGGGATAAAGTTTATGTGCCAGAATGAAAACAATCTTTAGAAAGGGGAAGTCAAAAAGTGAGAGACACTCGGCACTCGATTTCTTTCTGCAGTTGGGTATCAACTTCAGTGAACAAATTCCAAGGGCAGACAGGAAGCCCAAAGAGATGACAAAACTAACAAGCAGAAAGAGACATAAATTTTCGTTTTCCTGCAAGCTTATGTATGACACTCTTACATGATAGCACAGTAGACTTACCAAGAACAGTCCAATAGGCTCTAAGTGAGTCTTTCACCAGATTTTCTGGTAAAGTCAGCTCTACTGTTTCAGACACCGAGGATCCTAGGACACAGAGAAATAAACTACTTAATTCAGAGCTCTAATCTTAAAATCAGGGTTTTGATTTTGGTAATGATTTATCTTCTTGATTACTAAATCACTTAGTGTCTCTTTATTGCTTATTGTAAACCGAAATAATCAGAAAAAAAGTCAAAAGGATTTCTTTAATTATAACTAGGCAGATTTACTTAAAATTTTTTCTAGTCAATTATATATATATATTTATTTTATTTTTTTTGGTGCTGGGATTGAACTCAATGCCTTGTGCTTGCGAGGCAAGCACTCTAACCACTGAGCTAAATCCCCAGCCTCTAGTCAATTATATTTCATAACATGATAAAAACTTAACTTTGGAAAGCACATTACAATTTACTGTGTACTTTCACACATTATTTAATTAGATATTTACAAAATAATGGTATATCTATAGACCAGGGATGCTCCTTGACTTCTTAGAAGAGAATGTTCAGGCCAAAGAAAAAAAAGAGATTCACGATGTCACACAATTCAAAATAATAAAACACAGAATCTGAATACGGGTTTTATGAATCCAGGGCCAATGTGATTTCCACACTGCTCCACTACCTGACTGTGTTCCTTAAAGTAGCAAAATACTGGAAAAATGAATGGAGATCTGTGGCTTCTCTAACTACAGGAGTCTTTGGTATTTCTAACATTCAAACAAAGAAACAACTGCATTGTAAAACAATTAGCTGATAAAAACATTCTGTTGCGTTCTGGTACAATTTACAGGGCAATCTCATTGTTACATTTTTAGGAATAGGAAGATTTTTAGGCAGCAAATATGGGTCAAAGCTCTGGGCAGATGGTGGACCACTCAGGGTGTGGTAACTCAAAAAAGACTTGTCATAATTTGCCTCTGGGGGGGGGGGGAAGAAGGTTCTGCCAGCCATGCATATTAAGTAGCGATGATTCTATTTTGGTGGTGGTCTTTTGACAGAACACTTTTAATAATTATAATTATTGTAATGACCAAATCAAAGCGTGGATGGGGAGAAAGAGGTGGGAATAAGAGTAGAATAAAAATGAAGGATGCTCAGATTTTTGATTTGGCGAATAGGGAATATGCAAACCCTAAAGGTTTACATTTACACTGGTGTGTAGTACTTTAATCTTTTCCAGTAGCCATATTTCTGACAAGAAAACATAATATAGTTAAATTCCCAAAGACAATGCTGCCATGTTAACAAGACCGTAAAGATTTTTACTTACCGTTGGTGCAAATAAAGAAGCTTTGTGTCGTTTCCTTTCTAATACCTTCGGGCTAATGGTGGGGGGAAGAAAAGAGGGTAATCATACTCAGCTTTACATCAAATAAATTCAGAATATTTATACATTAATAATAATGTTTAAATAGAGCAAATGATCTTCCAAAATATTACAGATAATAAATATATGAATTTTAATGTCTAAAATGATGCTGAAAAGTGATTTTATGTGCTGTAAATCAAATATCACTAAAATTGCAGGCAAGAACTTACTCAAAAAATCTTTCAAGATCCAAAGTCCTGTTATTCTATTTCAAGAATATTGAATAAAATAAATACACTTTATTTTAAAGGTTCTTTCCATAGTATGGACTAAATGTCTGGCCCTGGGCTTCTTTTCTAAATATTCAACCAAAATACTACGTTGTGTCTTTGAATAAGTGGGTCACTCCTATCTCTACGAACCCTGAAAGGGATACTTAACACTTCTTTACAAAGATGAACATTTTGAAGGACAAACGGACTTTTTCCACAAGGTCTTTAATTTTTTTAAATTAATATGTATTAATTGTACATGTTAATAGAATTCATATGTTATTACCATATATGCACACACCATATGCTGTTCAAGTCCTTCCTCTCTACCACGATTCCCAATTCCTAGTAACCACTATTCTACTTTCAAGTCTACTTTTTGTAGCTTCTACATAGTAGAGAGAACATGTGGTACTTTTTTCTGTCTCTGGCTTATTTCCCACAAAATAATGTCCTCCAGTTCCATCCATTTTGCTGCCGGTGGAAGGATTACATCATTTATGGCTAAATAAAAGTCCATAGTGTATTCATGGCACATTTTCTTTACTCGTTCATCTGGTGATGGGCAACTAGGTCAATTCTACATCTTAGCTATTGTGAATAGTGCTGTAATAAATATGAATATGGATAAATATTACTTTGAGGTCCCACCTCTACCAACAATGGTTTGATCAGCGTGTCCTTCCAGCCAATGTCCTGAGCCAGGGGTGAGCCGTTCCCATAGCCATTGTTCTGGAGGGTTTCAGCCGTGACAGTGAGGTTGATTATACCTGAAATGACAAAAATGTAAGGAAGTGCTCATCATTTTTGACTCTAAATTGAGGTAAAATGTTAAAATAATTGAAATTTTATAGATGAGAGAACTAAGTATTACACAGAATATATGAATTCCCAACTTGACTGAGAGTTTGATTGCAACTTCTCAACCCGGGACCCAGGTAGATTCATCTTGGGTCGTAGAAGAGAAGAAGTAAGGTAGTAGGAATGGGAGAGTGGATAAGTGGCAGTACTAAGAGGTGGATCAACTGGCTATAGCAGAGAAATAGTATAGTAGAGTAAGCTCTTAGGAGAATTTACAAATGAATGTAACACACGTAGTAACTGACAATCTTACCCAGTGTATGTGGGGTAACCAGCCAAGTAAAAGATTTTTTCTTATTGCTCCTTATATAAACATTTTCATCATTAATTGAAAGATATTTGGCTTCATAAAGATTAGACGCTTTCAGTTCAGTATTAACCTGTGAAGGCCAGATAAGAAAAGACAGAGAAAGAAGAGTTAAGGCTTTCCATACATAAACATAATACATCCACGTATGTTTGAGAAATTAAAGAGTAAATTTCCCGCCTTTCACATTTTCTGCTGTGGGAAGAATGATTTCCAAACCATTGGAAATGATCAGTATCCTTTCACATAATTATAATAATCTGGTCTTTCACATTTAGTATTTTGAAAAAGGAGTCAATAGATTAGTGGCATATTGACAATGTGTTTCTTTAGAGATCTACAGCAAAATATGCAGGTATTTTGACCCATCTGGGGATCGGTTATCATACATTCTTATAAGCTGCAGTTTCTTTTTTCTTCTAAATTGAAGCTAGTGTCATCTACAGTTTACAGTCATTGCATGTGCTACAGCAAATAACACATACAAAGTGTCTAGAACAGTGAAGCCCAACCCAGGTGTGCAAATAAAAACTATACTAACAAATAAGCAAACACAAACTTTCTTGACTATTAATAATGCTCTGTTATTTTTCCTAAAAACGCTTATTACTCAGTGCTGCACCCTGACAAACTAAATAGATTTGCGTGCTTTATTTTTTATTTCTACATTTACTTTTGTGGTGCTGGAGATTGAACCCTGGGCCTTTTGCATGCTAGGCAAATGTTCTACCATTGAGCTGTACCTCAGGCCTTTTTATTTTTTCAGTAAACAGTATTGCTTAAGGTAAAAATAGATCGATCATGTACGTTACTTGGCATGTGGGATTTGTCATGCTGTAACTACTATTTACTGATGTTGACACAATTTGATGTCAATAAAGGGTTAAGTTTGGGGATTGTACCATTTGAAAGTCATATTTAAAGAGAAAAGCTAGTAAGACATATCAACACCATATTTTTATTATAGATACTGTTGAAATTTATTGTTCAGATAAAAGTTATATAGAAAGGAAAAAAATTCAATGTCTAAGTAAAGTGTACTGTGCAAGTTTCATTGTTTATATCATTTAATTCTTATAAGAACCCAGCCCATTATATAATAGTAACAACATTTTACACACTAATAAACTGAGGCTGAGAAGGGGCAGTACCTTGTTCAAAGCAACAAAAGTAGACAAAAAAAAAAAACTAAGAAATGAACTCAAGCTTAAACATATAGGCATTTTATATTATAAATTGGCACCCCTTCAACAGATATTGTCGATAAACAGTAAGAGGTAGTATACGTACTCTGTATACCCTCGGGTAATCCAAAGGAGAAAGGTGAACAACTAAAAAATCGAGTTAACATCCAGTGTATTTATTTCAAAAGCCCTTATGCTTTAGAAAGGTCTCATGTCTAAAATACTTGGTTATGTTGAAGAATTGAAGGTCATTCCCATCCACCCTCCTCTCATACACCTGAAAAAAGGTAATTTGAATCATGGAGCTTGTCTTAAATTCTTTTATATTCAGACAACCATCGAGGAATAGTAATATATATTTCTAATCCCCACTGAAAGGTTGGTAAAGCTGGCAATATCTTCAAAGACTTAGGAAGGACAAATTCAACTGAAGTTTAAAAATTATTCACACAGGCAATAACACGGTGTTTACTAAGAGGACAAGCTGGTACCTGCACACTTTCGTTCAGGTAGTTGAAGACACTAGCTTTCAGAGTGAACGCTTCTCCTTGCACCACAGAATAGGGTAAAGAGAGCTCCACAAAGAAGGGCTGGAAGGCTGTCAGGGTGATGGTCGGGGACATGCCAAATCCAGCTTGGTCGTTCATGCAGAATCCACTGCCCTTCCACTGCGTAATGGTGTCAGGCACGGTGAGGTTCAGGCTGGCGACTCCCGCGGAGCTGCACGGGAGATCCAGGCGCCAGTGAGAAGAGCGGTTCCCTCCCACACAGCGTCTAATTAGATCTTTCCCTTGACTGAGAGCTTATCTCCCCTCTTCACACCGCAGTGAGCAAATCCTGTTTTACACCCCTTCTTCCTTTGTTTAATTCCATGTCACAGAAGCTCAGAATCAAGTCTTTATGTTCAGGGCATTAGCTTCTTTCATCTTAGAGTTGCCTTTGATTCTACTTTGTTTTTAAATTTTGATACCTCATCTTTGAAACTCAATTTGATGGGTGCTATATTTTTTCTTGTAATCACTAACAAATCATGGACTATTGAAATAGTTGATATAGACATTAATCTCTGTTTCTTAGAAAACACTGGGAAAGACTTATCTGTGTGTATTTCTATCTTTCATTATCAGTAAACACTGTGAGTGGCTTTAAACATCAAAGCATTTAAAAATGTGGGAATAAGTAAGCTATAAGAATTAATGACTCTATTTATCCACGGTACATAAATTAATGACCAGTTTATTTTCTTTTTAATGTACTTATTTATAACACATACGTTCAGCTTTACTGATAGTTTTAGAAATATGAGCCCCATGTATAGTTTTCAAGTTTATAATGTGCATGGTAGCCTCATTCTTGAATTTTTTAGCACCTATTTAGAAACTTATTTTTCCCAACCTCCCTTTTTCTTCCTTTTCATGGTTTCTTCCTCTTCTCTTGCTACTTTCACATTTTATTTCCTCTTCCTCTTCTCTCCCTTAGGCCCACATATACTTAATGAGTATTATACAAGAGAAAACAAAATTTCAAACTATTTTGTAGTCTCCCACTCAACTTTCTTTCCAACAAAATCAAATTTTTACTAAAAATAAATGACAAAAAACTAATGGAGTAAGAAATGGAAATAAGGATGACATTTTAAAAAAAGGAGAATGTAAAGGGAAAAGAAAATATAGTGAAGACCTATTAGAGGCACTGCACAATCTTTTTACACATTTTCTTAATTTTCAGTATTTTGGACACATTTGTTTTGAGAAGGATGATCAATATTATGAATATTTTCCCTCAGGAAAATAGGAAAAAATAAACGAAAAAAAACAATGATGAACAGCAAAACCATAATGACTCACTTGGTTGTGATAAGATTCCAGACCCAAGTTTCAGGGAATGATTTCCTCAGAGTTTCTCGAGAAAAGCCACCATTTAAAACTTCAGAACTTGATCCTGAAATTAGCTTTGAAGAGTCAGCTAAAAGAGAAAATGTTAAATGTTCTCAATACAAAGACATTAAATACTTGAGAGCTATATATGCAAATTAGCCTTACCTGATCATTCTATAGTGTGTTCATGTACTGAAACATTGCATTGTGCCCCATAGATACATACAATTATTTTTGTTAATTGAAAAGAAAACTTAAAAAACTGAAAGTATATCTGGAGGAAGGGAAAAACGAATTAGCTACTCCATATTCATAAGGTCAAATTTAATTTCTTAGCAAGTGGAGTCATGTTTTGAGGACAATATGTAATAATAGTAGCAGTCATCATTTACTGGATTATTGCTATATGACTAGGTCAGGCTCCTGGACACCCACTACCAGTCAGCACCAGCCATTTCTTTGTTACTTTTAGCACATACTACATTTAAGCAAACATAAAATAACATGCATCTATAATGTATACTATACAAATATTTAAATATGAGCCATCCTTTTTTTCCTGAAAAATTGTTCCTTTTACTCACTAGCCCTCTAATTATTTTGTGTGTATCTTGGGTATGTATACCTACTTGACAAATACATAATTTTGTTTAATGTGTTTATTTTATATACATGCAAATAATATTATATTTTAGATATTGCTATCTTTCTTACTTTTTCCCCTTAAAATGATTTCTTAAAATTTACTTGTGTTCTTAGTACTGCAAAATATTCCATGGTATCTATTCACACACTATTTATTCTGTCTTTTAATAATAATCACATGGGTTGACCCAGGTGACAAGAATGTGCTAGACATCCCATAACATGCATGTCCTCTTACACGCTTGTGTCAAAATGTCTTGGTGTACACACCATTAGGTTTAGTTGCTATGGTAGAAGACCGATGCATATTCACTTGAGGAATTCTAGAGCCCACACAATGGTTGTGTCACTTTGTGGTCTTTAATGTCTATGGTGTATCTCTATTTTGTTTCCTTTGGATAATTACTGTTTTTTGTTTTTTTCTTGTTTGCTATTAGTATGCTAACTAGTCTCTTGATGTTTAATTCTTTTGGATTACTGGTGAAGCTAATCCAAATCTCTTCATGTAGTTTTTCTTATCTATTTGGTTCCCCTTCTTCATATCAAGTCATCACATTTTTTGCCTATCTTAAAATTTTCCCAGATCATTCAGGTTTCTGATTAAAGGTTTCCTATTCATAGAGGTCTTCTCTGAAAATTCTGTTTTAAACAGGATCCTTATGGTCTGCATTTATCTTGTTTTATTTTCTTTACAGTGGTCCTCAGATAGCACACCATAAAGAAGTAATAGGCAATAGTAATAGATGGGATTGCAATCCCATCCCTGTCATTCACTGTCCGTTATACTGGACAAGTTACTTAAACTCCCTAGACTTCATTTTTGTCATTGGTAAATTAGAGCTAAAAGTTTCTAATCAACGAATAAATTGGTTGATATTTGAAAATGATTAGAACATCACTTGGCATCTAGCAACCATTCAGGAAATATAAACTATCAGAGCACTTATTGTCACCTAAAATTATTCTATTTCTATATTGTCAGCATCCCAAATTCAAAGCAAAGTCCATGTATATAAAGATTTGCCTGCCTTATTTTTTTTTTGTTCTAATGGTGGCAGTTTCATATTTATTAAAGATAGGAAAATAACAGAAGGGCAGGGGAAAAATGAGCACCACAGAGTGAATTTAGGGCCAAGGAAAAAGGGAGGAAAAAATAAAATAAAAAATAGAAATACACCTTAGAGTGCAGGCTGGGCTGTTGTGAACAGGCACGACAGACATCACCTGGCTTATTCTTATCATATTTCTAACATTTGATATGACAGGCACATTGAACCAATTAAAAAAGATAAAATAGAACAACGGCCTCCTCTCTTTCGCCACATCAGTTCATGTGAGTCAGAAGATCGTACACGGTCAGCTGCCCTTTAAGTGGAGAACTCACGTGAGATATCTTCGTGGAAATTCGGCCATTTGAGATCCTGGCACAGCACTGGTTTCCGGAGATGAGAATTGGTAAAAACCTTTAATCCCATTTCCTTTCAAGATAAAATCAGTTTTAGATCACACAACAGCAGAGTCTAACTGACTGGACCAGTTTTGTGTATACTTTTAAATTCATTTTCTTATTTATGTCCCCATCTAGATCTAAAGGTCACATATTTAGAAGTACTTCCCTGCTGTTTTCTAAGGTCTAAGCTTTCAATTTCCTAAGTTTCTTTGATTTAATGACTTCTTCCCTATTTCCCTTTTAGCTATTGATGAAAACCCTTAAATGAAAGGGAATAAAAAACCCCCTACCTCCTATCACTGTACTTTGTAGTCACCGCATAGAATTTGGTACTTTTTCTGGACCAGGGATAATATCTAACTTGTAAATACTTTAAAAATGCATGAACTTTAATACAGTAGAATTTAAATTCAGGGGTAGACATAGGAGCAAGGTGTTTGAGAATTTATATTCGATAGTATGAAATGCATACAACACTCAGTAAAACTGATAGTGCTTTCAAATTTTAGTTCTTTAGCATATTATTATAAGTATGCAATATTGTTTTATTGCTAAATTTATAAGATTATAAATTTATATTGTTTTTCTAACATAACAGTCCCTGAGATATTAGTTCTCAGATATCAATAGTAATTATAATTTAGTAGTTTGCGCATTCCTAGATTAAAAACTCACATGGTGACAATTTAATTGTTTTCATTTCTGCCTGTTTATATATTCTCACACATATTCACCATTTTAGGAAGTAGTTGTCTTACCTTCACAAGGTCATAAGCGTCATTTCCAAAGTCAGCCCATATAGGTGTGTAATAAATTCCCTTATAGAGGATTTGCTCACTTCTGAGACATGGCTCTTTACGGCCATCTTCTAAGTCAAGTCCTCTGAAATAATAGCCATATAGTTCCTTGTAATATAGCTGATTATATACCTAAATGATAGAAAAGGATCAAGTATTTTTTTAAAGAAAGTAATTCCTTCTTTTTTCTTACAAGCAGTATATAAATAAATAAATAGATCCTAGGAATGAAGAGCACTCAGCATGCTAAAGACTCTGAAATATTATTTAACCAGTTATATAATTGCTGGCTTTATCATTTTTCAAGCCAACACAGGTACACAAGATACAGGATTTTAATAACTCTGAGATAAAGGAACTCCTTAATATTCTTTGATGACTTATTCAAGGACAGTATCAGCAAAATTTACTAAATCCTACTGTGCCTAAGATTACTCGTCAAAATAGGGGTATTTATTAATTCTAGAATAAAACAGTATCAGAATATTCGGTAGAGCATTGCCAAAAGGTAGAGATTCAGCAAACAATCTATATTTTTAAAAGGGGTAAAAATAAAGCATAGAATTAATTTAATTTAATTTAATTTAATTAATTAATTTATTTTTTGTAGTGCCAGGGATTGAACTCAGGGCCTTGTGCTAAAATTTATTTTTTAAAGTGGTAATGTTCACTTTTAGCATAAGGAAACTTGTACAACCAGGAGCTAGAAGCCATCTGTCACGATTTCTAACCTATCTTTTATTCTCCAACTTCTAGCCAATTTCTTTGTTCCCTAGTTTATTTAAGGTCTTGTATTCTTCTTTAAAAGTAAAGACACAGATGTCTATGGCTGGCAGTGACTCACACTCTGTGCTGACAGCTGATCATGATTCCTCAAGAGCAACACGCTTTGATCTAAAGCCACAAGGGCACAGAGAGAATTTGACGCAGCTGAGACTTGCAGACTGATGCTGGATCCTGGAGAACTTTTTTCTTTAGAAAAATTTAAATTGACCTGAAAATGAAAATAAACAAAAGAATGAAGAAGAGATTGCAAACCATATGGGAAGATAATCTTTTAGATTATTTTTAACAATTTTCAAACCCATACATTGGAAGGCTTCTGTGACTTATTCTCTTATGACATCCATAATTTAAAAGGATGCGAAAGGCATCCAAAGTAAGTGCTACAAAACCATTTTTTTAGTCACCCAACATATTACCTTTCTCATTCTTTCTTTTATTTCCCATTTAAAAAATGGGAAAAATACAGGTGTAAGTCCAACATATTCCTGAATTCTCCTTAGTTTTCCACATGTTGAACAAATCTGAAAAAGAATTCTTTTTCTTTTTTCCTCACCTTGTTTTTGAAGCATTTCTCAATTTGGAATCTGGTGGTGTCTGCGACCATTTCTCCTCCAGGATGCAAGCCGTACACCAACATGACTGCAGAGGGCGCTAACTCGGAGCTCACCTCTATAGGAATGGAGAATACGCCCTTCCCAGCTGTGGATGGAAAGGCCAAGCGAGAAAATGCTTTGGTGAGATTGTTGACAGTCATCCTGCAGAGGCGGACCCTGCACCAGATTCTAGCTACCTCCATGCCCTGACAGTGAGGAAGACCCGACCCCCAAAACTTAATTTGTAAGGCATATCTAGGAAGAGTCCGTAACCAGCTCTGTAAATGGTAAAAGAAAGGTGATGTTGGACATTTACTAAGCTTTAAAGTTTTGTTTCAGTTTCAATTCCTTGTTTGAAAGACAAAGGGAAGGACCAGTGAGTCTCCCTTATAATATTTTGAATATGATTAGCACATAAATATTTAAGTGACTTTCTTTTTTCTTTGGCATTGTACCTACTATTCGTATATCTTTATTTATTCCCCAGGGATGGATGGTTTGGGGGTAGCAAACAGTCCTGAAAGGCAAAGGCTATGACTTTTAAAGAAAAATGTGAAATACACCTCATTGAAAGCATTACATTTGCATTAAATTCTCTGCTAAAGTCAGAGGTCTCACCATCATCCTTGATCTCAAATTTTCGTTGCCCATGAAGAACGATTACGCCTTTTGAAATCACCTAGGAGAACAAATATATTATGATAATTTTTAGGGAATAGAAACTAAACTTCATTCAACTATACACTTATGTGGTTTATCTGTTTTCATAGTCTGAAAATACAATAAAAATGTTTGCCATGGAACTCGGGATACCTGTAAATGAGCATATGACCCTAATAACTATATTTAAGGGAATTTAGGAGCATGGATACATTTACTGTAGAACAATTTAATGGTCTATATCATAGATCAACATTCTGTGAAAAATATGATTTGTATTCGTATTTTTAAGCATTGAATACATCTAGATTTATTTCCATTAAAGAAACAAAGTCATCCAGAGGCATTAACAAGGGGGAGTTCTTGAAGAATTTTCTGAAAGATGTGTTTAATCTGTAAGGTATAAGAGAGGCCTGCTCATCCATCCCAACCCGAAATTTGAAGAAAAATGCTTCTCTCACTTCCTCTTTGTCAGCAACCTTGTGTAAATTTACACCAGCACATTTGAATTACGATCTCCAAGATGCAGGCAGCAGACTTGAAATTTGTTCAGAAAATTATTGCAGTTTTAATATAAAATTTTAGAATTAGTTTAAAAAGATGCTGAGACTTGGAGAAACTGTAAAACTTCAATAAAATCCTGTAGCCTGTAACTGATAGAGCAAGTGATCTTACTTTGGTGGGTATTTCTTAGATCTCTAAAATTACTTTAACTCTATGAATAGCCAGCCTTGGGTAATTAATTCTGTGAAAAAACAAAAACAAAACACAGGACCTCTGTGTTTGCCAAATACTGTATTTGGTAATAGAACATTACAAAGAGACAGAAAGCTCATGATGAAGGAGCCTTCCAGGCCCTGCACTGAGAACTTTTAGATGTTAGCTCACTGACTTCTCAAAATAAGAAGATAGCTCTTGTCACAGACGAGGAGGCCCACAGAAGCAGTTACCATTGCCCAGGTCACACCGTTACCCTGACCCTTTCGAAGCTTAACAATTCAAGTCCTTAGGCCTCCATTCGTTTATTCCACAGTGTTGTACTGAATGTCTCCTTTGGGATCATAACACACCAGGCAAATGTGCACAAGTGATGGATTAAAAAAACAGATCACAGTCCCCAAGGTCACAGTAGCTTGAGAATAGAAGAGGAGGTAGGCAACTTCCAAGCCACCATATACAAAAAGATGTAAGCACAGAATTTGGTAAGTGTTCTAAGGAAAAATAAAGTCTGCTGAGCCCATTATGGAAAAAAAAATGTAGAATTATCTGAGAGATTACAAATTTCATTTCCTATTAGAGAGGAACAATCAGTAGGAATGCACCCAGAAAACAGGGTGCAGGCAGCTGGGGGAGCAGTGGGAGCGAATGGGAAGGAGATTTTGAGTCCACGTAATTTGTGACAAAAGAAGAAAGGCCCCTGCGTCTGCGGCAAAGGCATCAGCAAAGCAGAATGACTGGAAGCGAGGCTGGCAGGCTTTACGGTTCCAGGGCAGGCAGAGAAAAGGAGCTTAGTATTTATTTTTTTAGATTTAGCAAATTATCAAGTGTATTTCCATTAGGGGATTGAAGTAAACCTTATTGCTTTTGACAACTATCACTCTAGATTTCTAGATTTGTGAAAGGAAAGAAAGAAGTAGAGGAAGAAAACCCTTTCTTTGGTTATATTAGGAAATTCAGGTAACCTTGAGTTATCAGTTAAAATAGAATCCTGGGGAGGTGATTGTAAAGGTCTCATGAGAGCAGAAAAAGATCAAACTTAAATTTTAATTTTTTTTTTTTTTTTTTTTTTTTTTTTGGTGCTGGGGATCGAACTCGGGTCCTTGTGCTTACAAGGCGAGCACTTTAACCGCTGAGCTAAATCCCCAGCCCACAAATTTAACTTATTTTAAGAAGGAAGTTGATTAACTCACCCCACAGGGCCCCAGAATGGCTGGATTCTGGAGCAGGAGAATTGAGAACTGCGTACCAAGGTGAGGAAGGGTACATAGCGATATGGAGGAAGGAGGTGAAATCAGGGAGGTGTTTTGAATGTCTTTAAAAAGACTGAGAAGTTGAGCTTTTCATTCAGGTGTATTTAATTCACCTCACGTACTAGTTCGCGATATTGTTGTTGAAATGCTGCAGAACTTCTGTAGTGTTTGGTAGAGTCACTACTCTGGGCTCCCCTGTGGTTGTTAAACTTCGGTGTGGCAGAATCACCAGGAGGGCTTGTTCAAAAGAGACTCCGGGCTGCAGCCCCTGAGTTTCTGATTCCCCAGGTTGATGATGGGGCCGGAGGATTTGTAGGGCTCACTACTCCCAGGTGATACTAATACTCCTACCTCGGGACCATACTCTGAGAAGCACTATCTTAACACTGTGACTAGAATTAAAACGTATTCTTCTGTATCACCTTAGTGGCCACATATATTTCATTCATTGCACTTATGTTCTTTATAATTTCTGTTTTGTCTCCAGTTATACTCAGTTATACACCATTGTCACACTTCCCAACACAGTGTCAGGGGTATGGAAATTATTTAATAATTGTTTTTGACTGGGTTGATCTGTTTCATTAATTTTACACCCTCTTTACCCATTTTGATGAAGGACTCTGCATCCATTTAGATAATGTAATTTAGATAATGTAATTATCTAAATCTAACGTAATGTAGTTATAATAATTAATTATATATTATAATTAATTTATGTAGTTATAATGTTATCTAATGTGATGTAATTATAATAAAAACTAATACTTAATGTCTTTCACTTGCCAGGAATTGGGCAAAGGGCTTTATGTATGTTATTTCATTTGATTCTCTTAACAACTCTATGATTAGATAGAACCTTACCAAAAATTTTTGGTTCCCTAGAGTTTGATGGATTTCAAAAAGTAACACCCAGCAGGTAAATATCAGAACCATGATTTGATCTGAGTTATGCAGACAGACGTGGGTGGTGAGCATGATGGAGTGATTAGGGGTTGTGGCAACATGGCTGCCTTGTCACCTTTGTTTTTGTTTTTTTGATAGAAATTCCAGTTGCATAATTTTCTTTTCTCTATCTTGAACTTTCTCATGATGTTCGGGGTTAGAGGATTTACATTAGGTTCAAGGAAATTTGAAAGTCAAGAAGCAACTTTGGGCGTGGAAGGATATTTTCATTTCTCACCAGATAATTGAAGCTTGCCGTGTAGGTTATGCCTTGCAGGTCTTCCGTGTTGAGGAGGTAGTGCACCATCACCTGCCTCTGCTGGCCGCACCTCAGTTCCTCCTGCACCGGGACAATCTTCAGGAAGCTGTTAGTCCTGGAGTAAAATCGGCGTACGAAGTACTCTGGTTTGGGGTATTCAGGCAGCACCCAGCCGCGAGCCTTGCAGTTTTCATCGGCCTTGTAGGTTGCCTAGACAGAGAATCACATTTGCAATTATACTTAGATAAAGGGAGAGAACATGGGAAAGAATATTTGATAAGGTGGCCTTACAGCACTGTGCCATCGTTACAGGAACATTTCAAGACAATTTTCCCGAACCCTAACCCAATTCATCACACTCCTTCTCCAGTTACACTCTCAAATGACCACTGTATGAATTTTACATTTAGTGTCCCATCTTAGGTCCATAATATACTAAGTATTTTTCTATGCTCTGTACTAAAATAATAATTTTACTAGCATGTATATGGGTGTCTTTCTCTGTGACTCTCACATGAAGAGCCTGTGAATATGGAAGGTGATTTTACAGTAATAAGGAATTCTGCTGACACATGAAAAAGGTTTTGTGGAATAGAGCAAGGAGATTAATCATGGTCATTCACCATTAATAGTACACAAGTCTGAGGAGATCCTTTAAAATATTTTAGAAGCTCTGGTATGTAGTAGTTACGGAGAGTAGGTTACTTCACTGTTGAGGGTACTGAGTGAAGTCCTTTAGATTATTCCATGGAAACAGATAACAAGGTTTCTCAAGTGTTTCCATCTATGGAAATGCAAATGTCTTTCTAGTTCCACAGTGAGAGAGAAGTGCTGCTTATCTTCAGTTGCTTCTCTTTCATATACTTCAATAGGTATCTCACCTTTCTTTTTTTAGAACTCGTAATTCAATTCTCTGATTTATTTTAATAACTATTTAATAACGATTCCTTTAAAAACTATTCCTTTAATATTTAACTGTTTTGGAGCACTCTAGGTTAAAACAACATGTGTATTTTTATTTGTGTTCCATACGTATAATTTAGCATCTATCTAAACTTTAACTAGCCAATGCATTTTCTTAGTTCGATTTTCTCCACTCGCCTTTGGACAACCTTCTTTTTTAAAAAATTTATTTTATTTTAATGGTACATTTTAGATGTACATAGTGATAACATTATCATAGGGGATTTGTACCTGTACATGATATATCTTGCTGCTTCTTTTTTTCCCATTCCCCTCTCCTCCCTTCACCCCTCCTCCCTCCTTATTTACAAAAGCTCTGTTGCCATTTTTTCCTTCCATTTTTTGTTTCTCTCAGACAACTTACTTTCAAGGTGATATTTGGGTACGTAATCTTAGATGTGTCCAAAGAGAATCGAGCAATGCCATGTGTATCTGTGGTGTAGTTGCCCACAATTTTGTCCTTTAAGTGCAACTGGATAACCTCATTTGGAATGGGAGAGTTGTCAGGATGAAGCAATTTAATCTGCATGAAAGGAGGAAAATAAATTTTCGAAGTGTTTAGTAAATTTGAGAATCAGTTTTTGATGGCATCTGCTGACCTCTGTTGTGAACACTTCTCTCTCCGGCTGTGTACATTTCCTGGGTAGTTTCACTACTCCTGCTGAGTATATAATATACACCCTTGGGATATTGATGATTCTAAACCCAATTTCTTCCTCCAATAATTTATAAAGATCATTGGAAACTCAGGTCCATATATGTGACTGTATCCTAAATATTTTTATAATGAATAAATTATAGAGACCCTGAAAATGGAATGATTTATTACTGTACTCCCCTTCTTTTTTTTTTTCCTTTCATTTATTTTAGTGAATAGCTCAACCATTCAGTTACTGAAATCAAATAGCTAGGTGTATCCTGGAGATTTTCTTTTCCTTTACTGACAGTTCTTAATTGTTAATAAAATATTTTTATCTTTTTAACATATTCGCTTCCAATTTATCATATTTATTTTAATTATTACTTTATGCGAATTTCTCATATTTTTTTCCTCATATATGTAGTTGCCTCTTACCTAGTCTCTTCCATATTGTTTCAGTCCTTTATGTTGGCATAAAACCAATTTTTCTAAAATACAAAACTTATTCTTTTGCTCCCTAAAATATTTTAGTAATTGCTCTGTTAAGTGATGATTATTTGCCAAAATATATCCCATTGTCTCACCAGTACAAGCAATGGCAATCTTACCAAAGCCCTTCAGAGCTGGGCATGGTGGTGCATGCCTATAATCCCAGCACTCAGGAGGCTGAGGCAGGAGAATCACTGTGAGTTTGAGACCGGCCTAGGCTGCATAGTGAGTTCAAGGATAGCCTCAACTACATAGTGAGATCCTGCCAAAAAATCCAAAAAACCACCCCCCCAAAAAACTCTAAAACCAGAAAGCCCTTCAGAAATGGGCACATTTAGTGTAGATACAAATGCAGGTGCCAGTATCCATGCCAGTTTGAAATATTTTAAGAGCAGCCTGGTTAACATCTAAGGTCACAATAATCAGAAAAAACAAAACAAAACAAAAATCTCGGACATTTGTTTTTTCCAGCTCAATTTCTGCAAAATACTTTCTGCATTTAGCTTCTCACATTATTTCTGGCCTTCATAATTTTCTTGTTGGGCCGAGTGTCCCTAATTCCTTTGCTTGGTTGGCTTTGCAGACTGATCCTTTGCTTGGACCACTAACACAGCTTTCAATCTCAGCTTTATCTTAAGGCCTAATCTTGTAAAAAATCAGCTTGTCTTAGCAATCTACAGATCAGGTGCTTATTAGAGCCGTGTTTGGGGTCCACACAAGCATTTGTTCTAATGCTAGTGTCCCTAGATGAGAAAGAACCTTTGAGGCAATTTTATTCTCAGAAGAAATAAAGCATGTTGTGCGCCTGGGACTTTCTGTTTTCGTCCCCACACCCAAATAGGTTTTAGAGTGTGGTAGCAGGGTCCCTGTAGACTTTGGGATCCAGGCAAGCAGCATTCTCTGAGCAGACGTTTCTTGCAGCAGACATTTGTCGTGTGTCTTACATATTTAAGTCCTGTCATTTCAGTTATCCATTGAGTCTGCTCCTATTGCAGCAAAACTCTTCTTAGCCCACAGTGGTACCCTGTTTCAACAACCAGTTACAGCCATGTCTGGAGCCCTGACTTCCGAGCTCGTGAAATTTATGGAGGATGACGCGAAGACGCAGACAGTACTTGCATCCTGGTAATAAAGTTTGCCCTTCCGCAGACCTCCCAGCGACACTGAGTCACGTGTGGACGACCTTCTTACTCCAGGCACGGCCAGATAGTCCAGTTGTGATTTGTAGTGATGCAGCTATTACAGTGATCCACATGTCTCTGAATAACCGGTCCCCTTTCCAAAATTAGGAATGAATGACCAATTTCTATTGGAATGTCTCCACAAAGTGCTCAGGGCATTTTCCTCCATGCAATGCCCAAAAATCCAGCAAAAACCACTCTACAGCACCACTTTTTTTGAACTGAAACAACAAGTTTATTTCTGAGCAGGCAGTCACATCTGCCTACTGCTGGCATTAATCCTTACAAAATGATCAGAGATAAGAGCTCTTATGTTGGTTACCAAGAACGAACTCTGAAATGCCCATGAAAAGATAGCTGGATATCTGTACCCATATTATGGTATGACAGGCTGCTTTGTCCAAGGGTGACTGACATAAGCAGATACCACCGATCTCCTACTACCATGATAAATTAGGGTGCAACTCAGCTGTCTTTCCTAATTCTCCTCAAGAGAAAGAGATATCTTGGAGTTCCTGATCATAAGGTGGGATGATATTAGACTGTAATGTGTCAAGAATATTTGATACTCCTGCAAATGATAAGCCAATAGAAGCATAAGCATTTCCTCAAAGACAAGATTCAAACCATACATATATGAGGAGATGCTCAATCACATTAGAAAAAGATAAATGTAACCAAAGCAATAATGATAAACTACTTTATAACCAATAGATACTAAAATAATTCATTCATTAGGTAGTGTTAAATGTGATGTGATGAGGTAAAATTTCACTGGGCCTGTTAAAATATGGGACCTTTGATCCCTTGCTGGGGACCATGTAGCTGTTATGGTGAAGGATTTGTCAATAACTGGTCAAATTTGGTATGTGTATATACTAACACACAGTAATCCCACTCCAGAGAATATATGACAGAGAAAATTTTATAAATGTAATTTTCAGAATACAGCTAAGTATATTTAAGTAATTAAATATGTTGGGGAGGGAAAGGGGAAATATTGAATAAGTAAATAAATATATGAATAAAATGAGATAGGCCATAATATAATTGTTTCATGAACTCAGAATTAAAATTAACTCAACCTTTTACGCATGGGGATCCACAAAACAAAATGTGACCAAGTTGTTGCCATGAAAGATAATCCATAATTTCCCATCTACACAAATACTTGTTACCATCATGCCCCCAGGAAATGAAATAAGAATAATTTGAAAATATTTCAGAATAAGCCTGTGTAACACGTAAGAAATTTCACCCAAAAAGCAAGAAATCTTATCAATAAATTACACAGATGTAGTTATGAATTAAGAACACTCAGATGTGAAAATACTAGATAGTAATATTAGAAATGAAATACACAACAATTGAAATATTTAAACCACTTAAATTTTAGGATAAAATATAGCTATATTAAATAATTAAGGGTTAACAAAAACTTAAAGTGTACAGGGAAGTCTTGAGGATTGAACAGAAGGCAGGATAGAAAAAAAGGAGGGAAAGTCAAGGAGAATCATTGTGAAGAGAAAATATAAAACAGGAAGGTAGGAATAAATACACTATGTCAGCATTAGAGAGTAAATCTGCTAAACTTAGTAAAAGAAAAAAATTATATTACATTCAAAAATCTGTTTAGACCCTATTCATAAGATATAAAAATGTACAAAAGATTTTTTAAAAGGATGAAAAGTGACATTGAGAAGCTGATTTAACAATGTTAAAACAGATAAACTTGGAAAAGTGAAACGCCTCAATAGGAATAAAGGGGTAAATACATGCTAAAAATGAGTATTTCAACATTGCGTGTGTGCGCATGTGCCAAATATTAACAGACTAGTAACATAAACAGACGCAAACAAATCCACCATTGTTGCAGCAGGATTTAGCGCGACCCTCTAAAAATGGTACATCAATAGTTGAAAATGATGGAGAACGTTTAACAATCTTAGTATTCCATCTGTTCTTTCTCAAGATGCTATTAGAGTGCTTGCTTCATTAAAATAATGTAAGAACCAAGGAAAGATATGACAGGAATTTACAAAACAGAAAACTTGGAGGAGGAAAAAACAAAAACAAGGGAGTTGCTAAGATAGCCGTGGAATGAACCTTGAGAGCGACATCTGTGGGACATACAGAGCAATGCAGATGGAGAAGGAAGATGGACAAAAGGAGTACTGCCCTCACCACGTCATCAGCAGCTGCGAGGGGGGTTTTGGAAATGAATGGACAAAGGCGGAGACATACACATAACATCGTAAAGGAGAACCAAGCATTGTTCAAGTTGAACTAGAATCGTACACTACTGATTGGCCACTCCGTGAACAAGCCATATACATTCCTAACAAATTTAACATGAATGTTTGATTATAAACACACATTACTGGAGCACAAGGTGTAGAAGTGGAGGGGCAGGCACAAGCGGTTGGTTTTTATCTTCTGCTTTTGTAAAGCAACATTTAATTCATGCTATTGATATGAATACAGATTAATTTATGTGGGATTATTTGAAAGAGTTAAAATAGTTGCTCCTAAAGGAGGATTTGGGAAATAAAATCATTAAAGGGGGAGGTGCTAATTGTTCTTTATTGTTTGATTTGTAGTATTATTTTCCTTTATAATAGATGTGTTGTTTGTGATTAAAAATTACTGATTTAAAAAAATTTATAACCAGAAAAACATGTATTAAGGAAAGAGACTTTAAAACCCTAAGTCATCCTTAGGTCAAAAAGAAAATTAAAATGAAAATTGTAAAATTACTAAAAATGACTTTAATTGAGCTTAAAATTGAGCTAAGATGATCAATTTTATGTTATATGTATCTTATAATTTGAAAAATAAAAATAATACAGAAAAACAGCTGTGGAATATAAACTACTATTTAGGAATGTAAACATTTGGAAACAAAAGTTTAGCATAAGTACTCATGGTAAGCAGCTAGCAAAAAACTTGCAAAGAAGAAAGGTTTTCGTAAAATTAAATGATGAAATAAAGTCGTTTTAAATAAAGAATAAAGATGAGAAGATCAGAGTGGAGAAAAGACACAAACAAAGCTAAAAATAAAAATTGTGACATATTTTTCAAACAAGAAGTGAAACTGACAAATATTTTAAGTTAACTATTTTTAAACTTTAATGTAAAAAATAATCTAGATAAGTAACTAACCCACCACTGATTCAGAAAGATACAAAATATGACCAAGAAGTCTGCAATTATCTCTAACATTCAATTTGGAAATCTTAGCCAGCTGAACAAACCAAAGAAACTAGTAAGATCTCTAGTAACGTAAGTGCAGAAAGAAGCTCAAAATATATCATTTTTACATCAAATGCTCTTTATATGCAATAAAGCTTTAAATAGCACTGAAAAGCTACAGAAAACACACAAGAACCCGAGGAATTATCTGAAGTAACAATACTAGAAGGTGGATTGTAGAACCCTTCAGCCTAGACAAAGTTGTTGTATGTCTGGAGAAAGAATCGAGTTTTTTGATGGTGTAATATTCCTCAACTTTATGTTTTAAAGAATAAAACATAAAGATCTCACATGCTGTCTGAGATCTAATCCAGGCAACCACTTTTGTAATTTTTCATCTGTGTTCTTGGGTCAATCTAAATATCACTTCTCGGGGAAACCTTCTATGACCATTTAGTCCAGAGTCCAGCAAACACTTTCTGTAAAGGTCCACATGGGAAATATTTTAGCCTTTGTGGGGCCACATATGGGATCTACCTCATATTCTTCTTTGACTTTTTAAAGTATAAAATTGTGGGGGCTGGGGATTTAGCTCAGTGATTAGAGTGCTTGCCTTGCAAGCACAAGGCCCTGAGTTTGATCCCTGGCACCACCCCCCAAAAAATAAATAAATAAAAAAAATAAAGTATAAAATTGTTAAGCCATTCCTAGCCCCCTGGCTATACACAGGCAGGCCTCCGCTGGATTTTGTATGAGAAGTGGGTTGTGTTAATTTCCGATTTAGAATAGGCACATGGTCAGTATTTCACTTACATAGCATCTATCATGACTACAATTGAATTACTGTAAAATTGTTTGTCTAATGCCCGTTTTCTCTGTTAGTCTGTAAACTCTAAGAGGGAAGGGAGAGTGGTGTCCATCCCACACTATTGCCAATTCTGAAGGAGACCGTATAACTTATTTTCCAGTCTTGGACATTTCTGGTGTGAAATTGGCCACCATTAATAGTTAGAAATTGATAAAAGACATAAACCAAGACAGAGTGGTGAAAATCAATAGAATAATACTCCACAGTGCTTACCATGGAGCGTCTAACATCGTAATTTCTTAGGAAATGGCTGTTGGATGGATGAATAAAGGGATGAATAAAAACATAAATGAAGATAGATGAATGAATGAGTGAATGAAGGGACATGTAAAGGTATTACTGCTTCTCTTACTTGGCCGGAATAAGGGAGTCCTTGTTTGTAGAATGTATCCATATTCTCAAACCTCATTCTCACCATCGATGTGTCTATGAATATGTTCCTGTAGTCTGTAAGCTGGACACCTGCCGGAAATTAAGTGTTACTAAGAAAATATCATCAAACAATAACCAAACAGAGCTACAGAAAAAATAAGCTACAGAAGTTCCCCTTTCTGTCCAACTTTTCCCTTTTCCTAGGCAGTTTTGAACACAGAAGTACTTCTGCAGATGTCTTTTCACAAAGAAAATGAATAAAGATGGAAAACATCCAAACAGCTGGTCATTCTCACCTGCTATTCTTAAGACTGTCACATTCATCTATCATTCCATCATTATCAATTTCCCATTATTCTTTTTTTGTGTGTGTGCTGGGGATCGAACTCAGGGCTTTGTGCTTGCAAGGCAAGCACTCTAACCACTGCGCTAAATCCCCTGCCCCCCCATTATTCTTAAATAATTGTTCAAAAACATTTATTTAAGGCTCTGCTTAAAACATGCATTTCGCTTTATTCACAATAAGGAAAGTAACATACACATATCATTAGAAATTTAAAAGTTTAAAGAAGATAATGCAAATTATCCAATATCCCAGAGAAAACAAAATTTAATATTTTAGACTATTTTTACATTTTTTTAACCTTTATATTGTCATTTATATTAATATAGTTCAGATTATGTATGTAGATAAATATATACATTAATTTGTTATTGTATGTATAAGTATATGTAGTTTGATGTTACATTTTAAACAATGAGTTTTCAGACTTTTCTATAATCTTATATTTTTAATGGCTGCATAATATATTCCTCATATAAATGTGTAAGTTATCATTTAGTGAGTGAGGTATTCTTTTACTATTTATTTTGTTCATGGTGATGAATATAATTAATTATCCACTAAATACTTATTGAATACTTTAATTTGCTCTGGATATAATAGGCACTACCAAAACTTTAAATGTTGATAAGAGTATATTGCCATCTGATAGCTCATGAGGAGAAATTTTGCTGAAATGTCACATGCATGAGTTAAACAAAGCCTATCAGGATGGAAAGCAAATGGTCAGAATAGAAAAATACATTTCAAGAAATGTATTTTCTCTACTTAGGGGTGAAGGAAAAACAACAGGTCAGAGATACACATGAAATTAATCATTAGAAATACATTCCTGGTGGTGAGATAAAGATATTTTATTAGCTTTCAGAAGTTTGGTAAAATGTTCTCCCAAAACTATACTCTATTTCCCTTGTTCTGATTCTATGCCTATTTTATAATCAGTGTCTATATTTATCAATTATACCTATTTGAGGAATGAATAAGGAAAGGGAATATACCAATATCTAAAAACGGTCCCACTGTATACCAATAAATAAGTATTCTGAGTTCTAGTTTAGTTTCACTTGCATTTAATATTCATCTAGCCATCAGTAGACATCTAATACATTTTAGTTAAAGGTACATTCCGATTTTAGATCTGAGAAAGTAGTATCAAACCCTAGGCAAATGCTCACATCGTGTGGTTGGCCACTAGGTGGCAGTTTAAATGACAGGGGTATCTCCTGGGGTCTGACGCCTCTGAGTATTACCTGCTCCGGTTTCTGTGAGGAGAGCACGCACTTCGAGGTAACTCCAGTAACCCTCCCGGTTGAACTCAAAAGCATCCGTGTTAATAAACTGGGAAGCGCAGCCATCTTTCTCCAACTGAAATGTTAATAACAATAAAAGAGAAGTTAAGTTTTCAAAAGGCTATAGGAAATAATAGTTTCAGAGAAAATCTGTAACCTTTGGGAAGCAATTTGAAGAGAACTGTTTCACCTAAATTTGAATTTTATAAAATAATCCATTATGTTTCCATAATTTAAATATGCGACTCACACGTTTACCACAAAGTTTGAATTTTTGACAAATATTAACTGTTATAATACCGACTTGAGAAGGAATCTTCATTGTGCCGATACTCTGCCAGGCCGCAGGACAAACACACCGATCTCCAGTCACATTTATTCACTCGTGATATCGGCAGTTTTGTTAGTTCCAACTCTATTTATTTTTCAGGTATGTGATATGCTCAACATAATACCTAATGCTTACTAACCATTCCATAAGTATTAGAAATTTTTATGAGTATTAGTTATTAGTATAATAAGTGCTATTATTTTTGCTTATTGTCCAAATATAATTTTAAAACTGAAGAACCAGAAGACTCATATTTTTATCCAAAAGTTTTCTCTAAAGGGACTGGAGATGGAGCTTGTGGTAGAGCATTTGTGCAGCACACGCTGGATGCCCTGTGTTTGATCCCAGACACCACACACACACACACACACACACAGAGTTACGTCTTCTTTGGAGAAAATATATCTCTGTGTTTGTGTGTATATAAATAGATTCACATTGTTTGTGATGTAGGGGTGGCAGCTGAGAGTTTTTATAGTAGCTTGATGAAACTGGTGTGAGTATAACTGAAGTCGCTGGCTATCTTAGCACAGTATTTTTGTATCAATTTTCTGATTCTGGTTCTCAAGTCTTCTAAGTGGATCTTGTCAGGAAATTCTTCTCCTTATAAGTGTGAAAAAAATTAGTTCTTCTTTTTAATAGTTAAACTGAGCACATGAGGGGTTAATACAATCTTATTTAAGGATTTGCAGATACACCTCTTACCTGAAGAGTAAAATTTTTACAGATTGGGTTGATTTGGATACAATCACCACGAACGGTCGCTTCCCTGCACACGCTGAGGCCAACACTGCCCTCCAGAGGTTCGCCGTAGGTGTATCTGACAGCAGAACATAACAACACCGCAATTATGGAGCTCGGTGCCGTGGCTACTCTGTATATACTTCTTTTGAAACCGTTTTTTTTTTTTTTTTTTTAAATTATTGTATCAACAATTGAATAGCCTTCTGCGCTGGTGGAAATTTAAACAATTGTACTGACTCCCCTGAGTTGAACACTGTAAGCCAAGATTTTTTTAAAAGGCTGAAACAAACAACATGCAGAACTCAGACATCTAAATCATTTAAACACAATATAAACAAAAAATATTAACAATAAATTCAAGAAACAGTCACTGATTGTTTTACTTAAGGTAATATATTTTCTTTTTAAAGCTTTTCTTTTTTTTTGATGATGCTATAATAAGCACATACTATTTTATGGTTTTTACTTTTAAAACATAAATTATATTTATTTATAATTATACAGAAGTACATAAATATATTTACATTGTCATAAGTCCAAATAATAGATAGATAAGGCAAAGAACAAAATTGTCTATAAGGAGTAATAGTGGATTTCACTGGGGTACATTTTATGGTAATTTTTCAATTTTATTGTCCAAATCACTTACCCTTTTCCATTTTTCTAGTCAGCCATTCTATATATTTTGACTTTAGTAATCAATATGCCAAATTCTTATGTCTTTGATTATTTTTAAAGATGCACCATTGACTCATATTAAAATATATACATTTTACTTATTTTAAATTTGTGTTCTGGATGATCTTCAACTGTTTTCTCAGGTATAAATTGCTTAATTTTTTTAGCTTAATACTTTGGTTTAAAATTGTTAGAATCTTCAAATTTTACTGATTTATGTTTATATTTTATGATTTCCAGATGGCTTGTCCCAGAGTGCCTTTTCTTGTTGATTTCAACATGTCCCCAGCAAAAACAACACAGGATTTGATCCACAACCGAAACTAACAGGGTAGTATACAGATATCGGGTCTCTGGGGGTTAGATTTTTTAAAAGATATTCAGCCTAGGCTGGCAATTTCCTGCCTCTACAACCCAGGCACAGTGAGGCTATTCTGTCCTTTGCTTCTTTTGCTTCTTCCTACTCAGTCAGACTCTGGAGTTGAAACACAAGTAGGGAAATGAAAAAGTTAGCCACGCCCCTTCTCGGCCATGATAAACTTCCAGCCTGAAGCAAACACAAATTGAAACGCTGTGTAATTAGAAATTACCAGCACACTTAAAAAAGTTTAATCACCCACAACAAGAAGGAAAACGTACATTAGATTTAACCTGTATCCAGGGAAAGAATTAATTGTCGTGTAGGTGTGTGGAGACAAAGCTTCATGTCCGCACTCTGATCTTTGTTAGTTACACAAGCTCTGCTTATGCTGTTTAACTCGGACAAGGGCAGGGAGAAGACGGCGGGATTGTCTGCCTGTCTCCCCAGCCATTCATCGTGGGGCGGGCACCTTGTACCTGCTCTGAACTCCTGCCGGCCCTCAATGTCTGCTGAAATGCCCCAGAATTGCCATGGAGCTGATTCTAGCTCTCAAACCAGTTCTGAACGCTCCATTCTGAGCTATGGCTTTCTTCTTTAGTTATGTATTACAAAAAGATTGCACCAAGAACTCAGAGTGAGCATGTGATGATATCCAGTGGGAATGTTCTATGTTTATGTTCTGAAATTCAGAAGTCACTAATTGCATGCATTATGGCTAATGCGACTGAGGGACTGAATTTTTAAATTTATTAGATTTTAATTAGTTGAAATAAAAGTGGCCACATATGGGCAGGCAGTGGCTTCTGCACAAGATGGTATAAAACATTGTTCTCTTATGATGTGAACAGTGAATTAGTAGTCAAACAGGTACCTAAAACCATGGGTAAACATAGACACAAATGATTACTGATGAATGGTAAGAATTCATAAAATCAGCAATATAAATTCATAATTGCCTTTTCTTCTGCCTTCTATACAATTCCATCTTGCTTCTTTTTAGCTGTCTTTGTTCTGTTGTACTAACAATCTATGGATACTTTTTTTTTTTTTTTTGAGACAAGGTCTTGCTCTGCAATTCAGGTGGGCTTGAACTCACTATGTAGCCCAGGCGGGCCTTGAACATACAGCAATCCTCCTGCCTCAGCCTCGTGAGGGCAAGATTACAGGTGTGTGTCACTGCGCCTAGCTGGATACATCATTCTATTGTGTATAATTTAAACTTACGAGGCACAGACGTTAACTTTGAATTCAGAGTCCACAACTAAGATACTTTCTGGTGCATCCACGGTCATTTGAAATTTGGGTAACACTGTCAACGAAAAGAAAAATAGTATTTTCTTAACATAAATACATCCATACAAACAATCACTTTCCCTTACAAATTATGCAAATTTGCTCTTATTTGCTGTTAATAAATAAAATTAGGAGGACACCGAGGAGCTGGGTTTTGGAATTGAACAGGAAAATACAGATTTGAATTTTAAATCCATAAGTTCTCAGGTATTAATCAGGGAAAGTGTGCCTCAAACCTTTCACTGCAAAATGGGGCTAATGAGGACCCAACAATATTTATGTGGAATAATATCAGTAGAACACCTCCTTACATAACTAATGCTCCAGCCCTTTCCTTAAAGTGCTTCGAAGCACAAATATGGGATGAAAAGCAGGTGAACACACCACAAGTTATCACAGAATATCCATTTGGTACCTCACAAGGGGAAGATAAGACATATCTTAGGTGAACAGAGATTTGTGCGACAATTATGGACTGATCACTGGAGTATGAAAACAAGAATAAGTGAAGCTTCCCAAAATAACAGCAGAGGGAGAAGAAAAAGGCAAGGAAAAGACACATATTTACTGACATGCTGTTTAGTAACCTTGGCCTTAAAGATGGATAGTTTTTTAAAGTTTTTCTTATCAACAGACAGCATTTTCATAGCTATTATTTACCATATTCTTCCACCGAGAAGGAGTGATATGTTTTCTTTCTAGAGGTCGTCTCCACCGTTATTGTGTACCAGCCCAGGATGGGCTCAGGGATTAACTGGAAGGAGCGCTGCAGGATACCAGTTTCAGACTTCTCATTGGCCCACTGTTGTATGTGATTGCCGTGTGGATCCTGAGGATGTATAAAGCATATTTTTTTGCATGTGAAGTATTTTTGGTTCATCATGAAATTTCAGCAAGTAGTTGAATTTCTAACCTACTGATTCAAAACATGAGAATATCTTCTGATTCCTCCTGGCGAACTGATATCTGGGCTTACATCGTAACATTCAGTATATTTAGAGATTTTTTTCCAATCATTTTATATGTCAATCTCTCATTTCTTTTTGGGGGAGCAGTGCTGGGGATCGAACTCAGGGCTTTGCTCTTGCTAGGCAAGAACTCTACCACAGAGCTAAATTCTCAACCCCAGTCTCTCATTTCTTAAGGGTGGGCCATATTCTATCCCCAGTGCATTAAATAGTAAGTACACATTTATAGACATTCAATCGGCAAGTTTTAAATTAAATGACATCGTACTTGCCTATTGTCAGTATTAACTGGTGGATGCTAATATAAATCAAAGATTCTCTTGGGGATGGCCACATGAAATAAATGATTCTGTGACAAGTTAAGTTGATACTCTTCCTCTGTAAACTGTCTTCTGATTTTGAGGTTTAAGGACATGCTTGAAAAATGAGAAAAAAAAATTCTTCAAGTAGAAGTTGTCTTACCGTAAGGGTGATCACTGGATACTGAAATAAAAAGAAAAAGAATATTAATACATGAGTACAGATGTTAATTGTAAGTCTATTATTGAACAAAGAAACACATGCAGATAACTTTGGACAACGAAACATTAATTTCCGGCTGAAAGTCTGAATCTCTGTTGGTTATATTGTGGTTTTTGTGCCTAGCTCTCAAGATTTTTGTTTACTTCTCTCTGCTCCATAACATACACTTTCCAGCCGCAGTAAGCAAATTTGCCCTTCAATCTTGCTTGAAGAAAGTAAAAACATTCTCTAAGGTGACTACTAATTCCCTTACTGACAGATCGCGTTCTTAGAGCTACAGTGTTTTACACTTCCGGTTGGACTGTCCCCTGGTAATGCTTCAACCTCTTGATTTCTGGGACCTGCATACATTCATTTTTCTTAGTTTTTTACTATTCCTTATACTCAGCCTTTTCCATATCACTCAAGTAAGACGACAGGCATTTGCTGTAAGTCTTTCTGAGTCTTCTCTTCTTCCTCCTCCTGTCACTTCTGTTTGTGTGGCCATCTTAGGTCTCTCATGCATACCACTCTTCATCCCTCTGGACCGACTGTTTCTAGAGTCAGCCATTTGCTTTCCATCTCTTAGTACATTTTCTCAGGACCTTCAAACCGGAAGTCTGGAAGGAATTAAGAATGTGTAGTCTAGAGGTCTCATGTGAACAGGCTGAGAATTTTTAAAATGGTGACCTGGGGTCCTCTGCCCACTGTGCAAGTCACTAAGTGCTCCTGCCCGTGAATTGTATCATCCACACACGATAATGGCCGGAGGACTCCAACATGGCTGACGGAGGAAGAGCAGTCTCAGAGGCGTTCAGGGAAGACGCGCTGAAGCCACAGGTGCCCTGTAGTAGTAGAAGCGGTTCTTACACCCTTAATTAGAATATTTATTGTAAAGACAATACGTGTAGACCAAATCTAACGAATGGATCATTGGAGGGGGGAAACGGAGCCGCTGTGGGTGTCTGTACCTCTCCTGCCCCACGTCTCTTCCCTGCGGGGAGCAGCCACCACTAGAGATTCCAAATAGCCCAAGGGAGGGAAAGAATGAACCAGAACTGTGAAGACTAAACTCCTGGGTCTGACTCAATATATTCCAGCCCCTTTGACACGGTAGCTCCAGCCCAAACACTGGGGAGTGCTGAAGCTTGGTGGCACCCACACCAGTGCCCACCAAGGCAAGGGAGCCCCACACCCCTACCCCGGGGCAGAGAAAGCATAAACAGCAAAGAAGGATGGAGACTCTTGCAGGTAGATCCCCACCAGTGCCCACCAAGGGCAAGAGATGCCCCTTGCACACACAGTGGGCAGAGAGGATAAAAGGCAGGGACTGTGAAATACAGCAGGGGTGCACTCATACCCCAAGAATCTGAGTCTCCTACCTAAAAGCAGATAAAACACCTACAGAATTCCACCAAAAACCTCTTAATTACCAATTTCAGCAATGTAGCAGGATATAAAATCAGCACACGAAAATCAGTAGAATTCTTGATTACACTAATAATGAAATCAATGAGAAAGAAATTATGAAAACGATACCATTCACAATAGATCAAGAAAAATTAAATACCTAGGATTTAACCTCACCAAGGAAGTGAAAGACCTCTACAATGAAAAGTATAGTACTCTGAAAAAAGAGATTGAAGAAGACATCAGAAAACAGAAAGATGTTCCTTGCACCTGAATAGGAGAACAAATATTGTCAAAATAACCCTATTCCCAAAACTGTTATCCAATTTCAACTCAATTCCAAGAACACACTAACAGACCTAGAGAAAATAATCCTAAAATTCATATGGAACCAGAAGAGACCCAGATTAGCAAAAATCTTGGGCAAGAAGAGAAAAGCAAGAGGCATCACAACGCCTGACTTCAAGCTATATTACAAAGCAACAGTGACAAAAACGACGCGATACTGGAACAAAAACAGACATGTGGATCAATGGAACAGAATAGAGGACACGGAAACGTGCTCAGACACATACAGTTATACGGTCTTCAGCAAGGGGGTTGAAAACAAGCTTTTGAGGGAAGACAGCTGATGTAACAAATGTTGCGGTGTAAACTGGCTATTTGCAGAAGATTGACGCGAACCCATATCTCTCACCATGTACTAACCCAAAAGCAAGAGAAAGCAAAGACCTAAACATTAAAGCGGAAACACAACCTGCTGGAAGGTCAAATAGGTGAAACACTTAGTCATAGCAGAAGGCAAGGACTCTCCAAGCAGAACTCCACTTGCCCAAGAAACAGCAGGAATCAGCAAATGGGACTACATCAAATCAAAACGCTTCTGAACCACCAAGGAATTGTTGAGTGAAGAGATAACCCACAAGATGGGAAAATTTTTGCCAACTATTCCTCAGAGAACTAACATATAAGATATATAAAGAAAATTTTAAAAATAGAGTTCTCGAAATGAAAGATCCAATAAAAAAATAGGCAAGTGGGGCTGGGGATTTAGCTCAGTGGTTAGAGTGCTTGCCTTGCAAGCACAAGGCCCTGAGTTTGATCCAGGTGAAAGAATAAACACTTCTTAGAGGAAAAGGTACAAATGACAAATGGCAACAAACATGAGAAAAGGTTCTACATCTCTGGTCATTGGAGAAATGCAAATTAAAACAGATGAGATTGGGCGCATTCAGGGTGGTATAGCCATAGACAAATGCAAATTAAAACAATGCTAAGATTACATCTTAAACCAGAAAGAATGGCAGCCATCAAGAGCTCAAAAAATAACACATGCTGGCGAGGCTGCAGTGAAAAAGGAAGGTTCCTACATTGTCGGTGGGAATGCAAACTAGTACAACCACTATGGAAATAAGTATGGAGATTTCTCAAAGAACTAAATTAGAAATTCCATTTGACCCAGCTATTTCTCCATTGGCTATCTTGCCAA
Organism: Hystrix cristata; assembly: GCA_004026905.1. NCBI lineage: Eukaryota > Metazoa > Chordata > Mammalia > Rodentia > Hystricidae > Hystrix > Hystrix cristata. Next base: position 34,391 of record PVJO010007304.1, read on the forward strand.
AAAAGCTAAGACATCATATTACAGCAATACATACATACCAATGTTTACAGCAGCACAATTCATAATAACTAAATCCTAGAAGCAGCCTGTGTGCTGATCAACAGATGAATGGACAAAGAAAATGTGGTATCTATACATAATAGAATACTACTTGGCTGTAAAGAAGGATAACTTTGAGACATTTGTAAGAAAATAGATAACCCAGGAAAATATAATGTTGGGTGAAATAAATCATACACACAAGTTTAAATACCATACGGTGTTTCTCATTTTAGTAAGGCAAAGGTACAAAGAACAAAATAAAGGTAATAGAAGGGAATAAGGGGATAGCTGTCTTGCAAATGGGAAGGGGTCCAGGAGACGGAGGGAGAGAGAAGAAGAAAGAAGATTTAAAATATGCCATGTACAGTTACCAAACAACCTACATAATGAATGTAAACATTATATGTCATAAACACGAGCTAAGAGTAATGACCACAATAAAATGAAAACTGGGAAAGGGGATTTAGAGACAGAAGAAGGAAGGTGAGTGGAAAGGGAAGGGGATTAACAAAAGAAACAAGTTGTGTTATGTACATGCACCTTCTCACCAAGATGAATATAAACTTCATGTACTGAAAACATATACTAATAAAATAAAATAAATAAAATAAAATCATACATGGATAGACATAGGAACAGGATTCATACCATAACTCTTGCGTGGAATTCTTCAAACTAGAAACATTGTACCAGCTGAATCAGGAGCTCTAGCTGTTACGATAAATTTACGAAGTGCTATGTCCTTGATAAAATATTGAGTGAGGGGTATTGAAGAAAGTTACTACTGTATCACCTCAAGCATTCAGACATGCAGAGTGCTTACAAGAGTCCCTCACAGATGAAAATAAAAATGTACTATCTGTGGGTTGCACGGCAGGTGGACTATTTGAATTAAACTCTAATGAGAATCAGAGTTGGAACACTACGTCTTTTCTTATCTATTTGTGATGCTTCCAAGGCAGGTGACTTTCACTGTGTTCAGTAAGTTGAATCTTTATTACTTAATTTGGCTACATTTTACTAAACTCGGGCTGCTTCAAATGACTAGTATAAAAGAATTTAGTAAAATTGTCATTTTTCTAAGCTGCTCATTTTCTTCTAAACAAGGATTGAAATATAGCTTATTCTGCCCTAGTAACTAATGACTCTTTCTGCATTGAATTTTGCTTAACCAGCATGGATCCAAGGAAATCACACCTTTATGTACGTTTCTGTGTTTGGATACATGTTCTCTCTTTCTCCCCTCTGCCCCCCGACCCTGTGGTCAGCACCTATGAAAAGATCACTCCAGATCTTATGATAAGTTAAAGGAAAGATCTGGAATTCCTGATCCAAATGAAGCTGTCTGGAAAGAGAGAATATGCTTCAAAGCACTGACTTAAGGGGATAGAAAGAGCAGTAAACAAATGACAGAAGTTGATAGAAAGGAAAGATGTAGGATTTGGCCTGAAGAAACTACTCATATGCTCTGAATCTTGGTCCATTTAATGAAGTCCTATCACTTCTATATTTTGATAATGTTGTCAAATTTGCCATGAATTCCTGATCTCTCAGAAGGCCAGCCTATATTGGATCATTCAAACAAATAGATTGAGTAGTTATTGAAATAGGGGTCAACCTTAGAAATATTGGCCTAGAAATAGAAGACCATATAATTTTTTAACTGCTGCCATTTTGGGAAATGTGACATCAATTTTGATCTCTACATTAGTGAATGCTGTTTGCTATGTCATAGAGCTGCCCCTGAAATATTTGCCACAAGTAATATTTTCTTGTGACCCATATGTGAAGAAACAGTTCATTAATTCCGTTGTGCTCTGGCAAATGAAGTCATTACTAAAATTCAGAATTAAATAATCACATTGGGACTACTTGAGAAAAAAAGTAATCAAGAATGGTGGGGGGTGGGGAAGAGGGGGGAGAACCTAGATGCACCACATATAGGTACAAAACAAATATGATGAATGTGATCATTATATGTACAATGTTCCAATATATGTTCTTGGTTAAAAATAAAAAAAATAAAAATAAATTTAAAAATGGTGGGGGAGGGACTAAGAAAAGAATTGTGATGACACTGCAGCCCCTTAGAGTCAAGAAGCCCTACACTTTCCCATGATCCTTCAGTTCAGAACAGTTATCAGCCTAGGCATATAGTGCAGTGGTAGAGCATATGCTTCTGTATTAAGAGTGCTTGCTCTTTGCTTACAGACAGAAGATGCATTCTTAAAAATAAATGCACTTTGACCTAGAACCAAAAAGAACAAGAAGCACATGCTATCTCACAGAAGTAATTTAAGATTTAAATTAATAAAATAACTTTCAGCACTGAAATTAGATACCTAAAAGCTAAAATTAAGCACTTGTCCAACAAAATTAGTGCGTCTAAAGGAGACGCGAAAAGGAGGTGGATTAGAAGAGACTATGTCAGGATGAGGATGATTTGGAGGAAGGAAGGAATAATTGACATATGTAGCTTCTAAAAGCTGAATGAACTTCAGTGAAACTCAGCTCAGTCGATAGAACGACATGAAAGATCGTAATAGAATTGCTAGTTCTAACATGTTTGCTTCTAAAATACGTGAAAGAAAGTGTCAGTATCTTGTTGCTGAAGTTTTTATGTCTCCTTAGCCACGATTCACTGTGTTTTGGTCATTTTCATTATTATTGCCCTTGTTTTATTGCTGCCTCCTGCCCCAACACAGTTGTAGGCGATCATGATCATCTACAACTGGCAGTCAGCAACTATGAAGAAACCCTGCCATCTTTCTCTGAGGAGCAATGACTTTTCATAAGGGATAACAACATTTCCCCCACTTCTACTGCTCTGGTGTAAATAAGAATTAAGATGTGTTATGTCCATGTACCAACCCCCCATGATAGAGGTAATCATTATATATTGCAAACGTGTAGTAATAAAAATTAAAAGAAGAAATTAGAAGAGGATCAGAATCAGCTTTTTATTCACTGTCCTCTATTCTGTACGCAAAGTGCTTCTGTACGACTAACTTTAACTCGTGTCTTTACCTGAGAGGAAGCCTCCTTTCTGGTTTCTTTTTACTTTAAGGTCTTGCAATAAAAGTTTCAGCAAAGCTGAGTTCTTACAGTTCCGTGTTCCTTAAATCCCCTTCATTCTCTACACCCGTCTTCACTAACATTTCCTCTACTGACAGTAATTATCCTCCTTTCCCTGAACTTGGATCATTGTTTTCTGAGGCGTCTTTAGTGCCATCTCTCCACGGCACCCGCAGCAGGTGTGGCCAGTGCTGCACCTGGCCCCATTTTGCTGCGTCTGAGCGCTTTCACCAGCAACGCTCTTGGGAGGCCGATTCTAGGGCCTCTTGGCAAGTTCAAGGTCGGGTGAGGAGGGTTACTCGTACCTTGAAAGCTGCCCATGAACTGCCTGGTGTTTGAATATGAAACTGTACTTTCTTTTCTTTTCTTTTTTTTTTTTTTTTAAAAGCAAACTGGAGCAAACTCTGAACTCTAACTTCTGTTCTGGAGCTTCATCAGGATGACTACTTAGCTTGAAATCAAGTGCGCTCATGTTTGGCTTCTTCTCACACCTGTCCTGCTCCCCCCACTCTTTGGCTGCTTCCTCCTGCAGCAACTTTTTAAAGAATTCACTTGTTCATTTTCATCTGGCTCAGGATTTGATTCGGGGGCAATTGACATGAGATACTATATCTCTTTTGCAGCAGCCATATTGCTTTCATTCACTCATTGTTAGCTCACTCATGTTATTATAAAATATTCGCTCTGTTTAATATTGCTGCATTCACTCAATGCATAATTTACTCATTGTACAATCACAAGAGCTTACTGTCTGTTGCGTCCTCTTCTTCTAGAAATCGATGATACAGTGATACACTGTGCATATACTTTCTTTGGTACTTAAGATTGAACCCACATGTTCTACATTGAGCTACCTCCCCAAGTCCCCAGTAATATTTTTTAATATTTTTTAGTGTCACTTCCATTGGGCTCATTTATTTTCTTTCCCAATTACCTCTCTCCTAATGTAATCATTTTAGAGGTAGTTGCCCTAGCACAGTGCTTTATAATGGTAGAAGCACAGTAAATGGCAGACTTTCATTTGTAACTGGAAAATATATTTCATTTTGTTGACCAAATGGAGAAAGAGGAAGAAGAAGGAGACAAAAGGTTTGAGTCGAAGTGAGGCGTACCAGCGATTCTAGACTAACAGGAATATAGTCCCTAACAGTCTGGCCTGTCTCATTTTTACAGATTAATTTGGTGCTATGAATACCAGAACAGTGCACGGTAACTTATGTATTTCCGGCTGTAACTTACCACTTCCTCCACAGGCTTCAAGTCATCATCCAGAGACACAACTCGAAACAACACTGGAGAAGAAAATAAGCATGATATAAGAGGTGTTTACCTTTTGGGTCGAATCAGGAAACATTAGTTTATTGCAATTGTTACCAGTAGTTACACATGTATCTGATATAATCTATAATAGGCGTGTTAGGTTGCTGAGAAAATATTGAGACAATTTCCCATCATGGTTTTACTTCATTTGCGCTTTCTCCTCCTACAAATTATCATAAAATGTGTTCAAAGTGGTCTAATCATTTCATTAAAGTAGGAACAAAAGGAGAGGTGGAAAAGTTAGCTCCCAAAACATTTCACTATAGAAATTCTGTGTACATGTCATTCAGGGTGTGTCTTGTCTTTGCTTATCACCCCAAGTCCCTACTTCCTAATCGTTCACTTCAGCATCTGCAGTCATTGACACGTTCACTCTCAAATTATTTTCCACCTGTGTCCTTTGTGTCACTACTCAGCCTGGTGGCTTTTGTCAAATCCAGGTCACTGCCCTGTGAGGAAAAACTAATTCTCTTGTAAAGATGTTTCCTTGTGCCTGTTTTGCTGAGAACTCTTTCCATCTCTTTGGGGCTTTGAGGACATCTCTTTCCCTCCGGGTCTCTCTAGTGGTGACTGTGTACATCCTCCATGACTGAACAAAGGGACTAAGCAACTTCCCGATATCACAACGACAATCAAAATTTTCTTTGCACTTTCATTGCAAAAAATTTTTATTTAGATACCATCAGCTCCCCAAAACCTATGCAAGTAGTTGTCTTAATTATATTATACATAGACTTTCACTGAACTAATGGGGCTCTTTTCCACTAGTTAAAGGTGTCATGAGCCATTCTCACATGCTCCCTGGAATAGGATGTTTTCACTTTCCTTGAAAAGAGAATGGAAATCTTTCTTAAAATCTGCCTATTATCACATTACAGCTATTGCAATTTGGGGAAAAAAAGCCACTCACTGGTGCTAATACTCTATGTCACCATCTACGTACTGGTGCTAATACTGTATGTCACCATCTACATACATATATTACCAACCCATTATATATGCTTTTTAGAATTCTTTAGTGTTTAACTTTGTTCATCTCGCTATACATCTCCCAGCTTCTATTTATTTATTCATATGTTAATTTAAAGACATTTTTATTGATAATCCATTTTCTCATTCTATTTATATGTGTGTTCATGTGTGGGTGTCAACTGCTAAAAACAAAATAGAAGCATGCCTTCAGAGTATTTCAAGAGTGCCACAGGATTGGTCAAGAAATTCCTATCTCAACAAATCTCATGGTTTTCAACATGTTCTCTGTGTTACTGGTACTCCAGAGTCACATCTCCAATCCTTCCATCCTACGTAAGGATTCACAAGTTCTTCTTCCTTTTTGACAAGTCTGACTAAATGTCTACAAACCAGTTCACACTAGTGTGTCTAAAAATGAACTCTTGATTGCTCCTTCAAACTTTCTCCTGTCCTACTATTCGCCATTTTATTAGTTAATTTTTGTCATTATAGGTATTCAAATCAGAGACGCTGGACTCCTTCTAATCTCCCATCTTTATGTGCCTTGAACATATTGCACTTGCTAATTCTCTTGCTCAGGAGTGACTTTCCCCACCCCTGTGGCACGCCCTCACTTTATTCAAGTCTCTGCTTAATTATCTTGCAACATTATTTCCTTCTGGTCCTAATCTACGCGCTCTTCTAGTTCTGTCATTTAAAAATTGATTTCTCCTTTACTCCAGATCTCTCACTTTTTCCAAGACATACTCATCTCTTGTTTGATCTCTTGCAACAGTTTCTTACTGAATCTCTGCTGTTGCTATTGCCTTGACCTAGTTAATCCTCTGATGAGATGGAGAATTAAACGTGATCTTGTCTTTTCTCTGATGAGAACTTCCATTGCACAAGGCAGTGTCTTAATAACTTGATAAAGCAACACGTTACTTTCTTGGAAGTCCTGGCCTGACCCTCCCTGCAGCCTCCAATCCAGCCACTGCTGGCTGTACCACCTGACCGATGTGGCATGTCTGTGCACGGCCACGCCACCGTTCCAGCTCCACCTCTTTGCTGCTATTACTGTGATGAGGTCAGCCCTTTTCTACCCATGCAAGGGGATGGTTTTCTTTGTTTTTCTTTTTTTTCTTACCTGACCATTAAATGTTTGGAAACCCTGCTCTAATTTGCCAGAACACAAACGGAGTCTGTCTGTGCTTACTACTTTGTATTTTTTATTAAGTCAGTTACCTTTTAATCCTGAATGTATTTCCATATATTTCCATTGGCATAATTTCGGCTACACCGCTTTTCTAGCATACTTTGTCCATGTCCCTATATAACACTTAACATAACACATCTATAAATAGTTTTATGCTCATCCTCCTGATCCGTTTCTTGCTTATGGATTTTGTACTGCTCTCTGCCTTTGTATTGCTATAGTAAATCAGATTACACAGCACATAGCAAGTTCGTTGCTTAAACTGAGTATTTTTTAGCCATATTAAAATTTGAATAGTCCATTGGGTGGTTTTTTTTTTTTAACTACCACGTTATCCATTGTTGATTTGTAGAAATATTTTAACAGGATTAAGGATAAATATTTCTTGTAATGTTACTCAGGTGATATTTTATTTTTATCATCAATAGTTTAATGTAAAATAACACATGCATAATAAAAATTATGAATTATTTCCCAATACATAAACAAGTTAAACTAGAAGTCAATTGTAGAAATAGTATCCAAAAATACTTGTGGTTTTTGTCTGTGTATTCTCCACTTAGAGTGTCCTTAATAAGACTATATTTTGTCTGCTTTTAAAAATTGACATGGACTAAAATATGAGTTTTGGAATTGTGTCAACCTCAGGAAAGATTTACGATAGCTGTATAATATTAGATCATGTCGGATAAGTTTATTAGTGCTTTCTTTTATAGGAAAACTACCTTTATTATGGGATGTGTATCCTTGACATTTCCAATCTAAAATTTTAAAAAATGGCATGTATTTCTCGGTACTATTCAAAGTCTTTCCCCCATTTAGTTATAGCATAATAATTTCTAATACACAGCTTTTTGCCTTTAAAATTGTGAAAACTATAAACATTTGGTCATTTTAAAAATTTAGTGAGATGCTTTCATTAACTAAAATTATGCACATAAAGATTTTCAAAATAAATGTTCTCATATTCTTTTGAAGTCATGTAATTTATTTATTTATCCTTAGATGCAAGAATTTGGGGTAATTTTAAAAATCGTTTATTTCCAAGATTGACTTTAATTCTATTTTTTATGCTTAACATGGGCATCTTTGAGGACAAGTGTGCAGGCCACACCTCTCTTCTGAAGCTAGTGTTGCCGCCCCCCCCACACACGCAAGGGTGAGTTCCTAACAGCCCATTGGCTCTGTGTGGCCTTGTATCCTGGCCTAGTAACCTGGATGGTTGGTCCAAACTGCAAAGTCATGTAATTTAAATGCACATAACTCACATATATTCTAGTAAACCAGTTGCCAAATTACACTAAATTGTAGTATAGGAAGATAATTTCTTTCTTCATAGAGTAATAGTGGTTGTCAGTGCAAACACAATAAATTCATGATTTTCTTTCCTGGGCAATGAGAGTACTCATGTTGTCTCTGGACTAGAAAGTAAACTAAAATAATCTCTCCTTGACTCTATTTAGGAGCGTAAAACATCTTTCAGATATTTGGTGAATTTTTTCCCTCTCTATTCAGTGTCTCATATCTTTGTAAATTTATTTATGAATATGTACTTTTAAGAAAGAAACCTAGGGGTTGGGGATTTAGCTCAGTAGTTAGAGTACTTGGCTGGCAAACACAAGGCCCTGAGTTCGATCCCTAGCACCGAAAAAAAAAAAATGGAGTAAGAAAGAAACTTAAAATGAATTCTAATATTCAATGGCAATATCTTATTGTTCGGTCTTTTGTTCCTGCAGAGCGAATGCTTTAAGCAAATATAATGAAGCTCTTACTAGAGCGTTTCGGGAAACGAGAAGTTTGTGTTGATTATTTGGGGGGAGGAACTTGCAATCTGAAGTCATGCCGGATGAAACCCGATTCAGATTTCTTAAGGAGCAAGGTGACAGTCCTATCCTTTCTGATCTCTAAGTTACATTGTACTGTTTTTCTTTGATCTCAGGAAAATTTGGGCAAACGTGCTTAAAGCACTCAGAAAGATCCTATCAAACAAATATCTAATTTTCAGTCAGGCAAATTATTCTGGTCAAAGATTTCATTAATGGCACAGTAAGATACTTCTGTGTGTGATATTTGCTAAACATGAAGCTAGAAAACTGAAATTTAGATAATTTGTGAGTCTTTTCTTAAGAGTTTCAAATGACTTAATTTACAGTAATTTAGCTGTCAATAGCTTCTTGTAAAATTTCCAGCCTGGACTGACAGCGTATCACCTGTGATTTCGCAGAAGGTGGGAAAGGAGAGGCCTAGACATCGGGATGGAGAGAGCGTCACGCAGGAAGCTGCGGAAAAGCAAATACGCATTGTGGTTTTGGCATACGGGTCACAGCATCACAACAGGTTTTTATAAAGAGGAGGAGGAGGAGAGCAGGAAGAGGGAGGAAAAGGAAAAGTGGAGGAAGGAGGAGGAGAATGATGACAAAGGAGGAGGATGAGGAGCGGGAAGAGGAAGAGGAGGAAGGAAGAAGAAGAGGAGAAGTGGCATGAAGCTAGGCACGGAGGTGCCTGCCTGCAGTCCCAGCCCTCTGGGAAATCAAGGCAGAAAGAGCGCCCCCAGGTTGGGCAACTTAGCAAGACCCTGTCTCAAAAATAATAAATAAAAAAAAGGTCTGAGGATGCAGCTCCCTGAGTTCAATAACGAGCACCCTCATCCCCCCAAAAGAGCACGATGCTAGGTAAAGCACGAATCCTTGCAAATTACATCTCAGACAAAGTGATCAATATTTTAAAAAATGAACATTCCTTAATTGTGTATGTCTCATCATTCAATTTCTGCAGTATATTGTTCCTTTTTGTTTGTACATAAGTCCTTTACTAGAAGGTGGATGGGATAAGAAAAAGAGAGAAAAATTGTTTTAAATTAAGAATTTATATTTCTGTGCCGTTTGTGGTAGTATCATCCTTCCCAGCCTCTGTCATCTCCATGTCTTCCTAGCACGAATCCTGGGAATTCCTTGGGCATTCTCTTGTGTTAGATACATATAGTCCTTCTCTTCTACGAGCACACAGATAAACTCACAATGTTTGTTTAACAATTCCTGGTCCGACCAAACTTGAGAAACTGAGCCATAGCTCGGTCCTCTTGTCTACTGGTTCATTTTCTCTGGGGTACCCAAGTTCTGATCCTATCATCCACTTCATCACTGCTCTGAAGTAAGGGAAAGAGGAAAAGGTAGGGAGAGGGTTGAAGGGTGTGGGGTGGCAGTGTATCTACAGGACTGTTTCTGCAGCTCCAGCAAATACTTGTCGCCTCCCTCAGTTTGGCTTTCTCCAAAATCACGGTATGCCGGTGCCCGAGTGAGCAGGGATTATAACAATCCCCGACTCACTCAAACCTGCCTTACCAGTCAAGCCTTAACCAGCGAGTCAGCACACAAAATAGAATCTTTCCTCCAACTTTATATTAAAGTGTCTCAAAATGTGCCTACTAAGCATGAGTTACTACCTATGACAATTATGTTTAAGAGAGATTTCCAAGCTGCCCTTACCCTCAGACTAATGTAAACTTTTAACAAGCTTTTTAAGCAGTTTTGCTCTCTGAAGCTTGAGCATCTCCGAAGATTCACAGATCTCTGTGATATTTGATAAAAACAATCAGACAGAAGTAATTATAAGAAAAATCCATGTGTGAAGCGTCTCCATCTGTCTAAAAATATATTCATATTCATGAATGTACCAGAGAGGCATTTAGCGAAGAACAAGTATGTTCTGGGGATGGTAACTGGGATGGTTGTTGTGGCTGGCTGGCCATTCAGACCTGTTAGTCCCACATTCTCAGGTTCAATGAACAGCAGAAGAAAAATATTCACAAAAGAAAAACACTGAGTCAGTGTTGAACAAGTACAGACTTTTTCCTTGTCATCATTCCCTGAATAAGACAGTAAGCTAACTGCATAGCATTTACAGTATATTAGGATTCTAAGCGATTTAGGGAGGATTTAAAGTGTATGGGAGAATGTTCCTAGGTCTTTGCTAACACTGTGCCAGTTCGTGCCAGGGACCTGAGTACGCACATACTTTGGTGTCAGCAGGAATCCTGAAACCAATCCCCCTCAGATTCTGAGGGATGACTGTATTTTTCTTGATGCTTTCTTTTTTTCAGTGCTGGGGATAGAATTCAGGGCCCCTGCATGACAGACAGGAGTTCTACCTTTGAGTTACATCTCCAGCCCATATAAGATATGCAAATATTAAAATATTTTCAGCTTAAATTAAGAAATACATTTCTAACCTGACCTGAGATAAATTTAAGAGAACGTTTCATTAAACAAAGAAATATACTTCTAAACCGGCACAAGAATAGTTTAATGGTGTGATTCATTAAACTTCAAATGTATGAATGCAAGGGACTCTTCCAAGACATATATCAAAAGTAAAACATGTCACCATGTATCATTTTGCACATAAATTTAAATTAAATTTCAGTTTATTAGTCAGTGTGGCCCTCCTTGTATTTCATACATTCCTAGGAATATGTGAATATAGTTGAAGATTGACTGAAAAAATTGGTCATGTCATATTTCAAAAGAATAACCCTTTTTGTTTTGTTCATTTTGGTTTTCAAAAGAAGTCTATTTGAATAGTGGGAGTATAGAAAGACACTTATTTTGGTTTTCTTGCTTAAAACTTTCCTCTCTGTTTTCATGCCCGTTCTTGTCTAAGCACATTGCACTTCACATTTTAAGTACTGCAAAGAGTCACTAATGGCGACAGAAACTTCCTTTGTACTTTAACAACGTACACAGATTACTCAGAACAATTTTCAGATTGTTGCGTCATGGCGTAGTTCTCAGGCCTATAGTTGGCCCTCGTGAATTACTTAATTGCACGAATGCTTTTTCAGCTGCAGCGCGTGGGGATTTTCTTTAATTCTTTTATTCATTACAACTTGTTTTCCTTCTTTTCACATATTTTCTCCACCCCAAACAAGTTTCTTTCTCATTTTGAGGTACAATTGTTCAATTAATTCTACCTCCGTGCTTTCTCATGTGCCATTTAGTTCATCAGAATGATCTTTCTTTTGACTGTTAGAATTTATGTTCATTAACTCTTTCCAAACCCAGGAGATGAGAAGAGGGTTTTCAATTCAATTTAAAAAAATCACACGTTTATTTTAAGACTGGGAAGTTCTTTAGCTACCCAGTGTATCTCTTGACATACTTTTTTTTTTTTTTTTTGTGTGGTGCCGGGGATTGAACTCAGGGCCTTGTGCTTGCAAGGCAAGCACTCTAATTACTGAGCTAAATCTCCAGCCTCTCTTGACATACTATTGAGATGGTTTGCCATTGCTTTATGTCTAATTCAACTACAAGTGCCTAAATTTGCATAAACTAAAATTTCACGATTTCCCAGAATACTAAGGAACTCTTTAAAAATACAATTTCTAAGGCTCCCTATCTAGTTTAGGAAATGAAGTTCCTGGCATTTAGGTAAGACACACTTTCATTTTGTATTTGAAAGCGAGCTTTCCAGTCCATTTTAATATAATAAAATACTGTGATTGTATGATACAGCATATGTTTACATATCCTGTAAATGACATTAGTTGTGAATAAAGATGCAGGCACACGTACCATTCTGCGCAGGCTTGTAGATGGGTTTATCGGTCTGCACCAGCACCACATTTTCCTTGGGCCTGATTGCCACAGATCTTCTCTCTTCCAGGTGGACGGTGGCCCCTTGCGCGGAGAATGTGATGAAAGCCAGCGGGTCCGATCCGGCCTGAGGAACCTGGAGGAGCAAACAGGTATTTTATGAGACTGGTGTTTTTTGAAGAAGTCTCTGTCACTACCTGTGTGTTGGTCATAATAAAAGTTTTAATTCATAACTTGCCATTTCTGTTTCTTGCATAACCAATCTTGTTCATTTTTCTTATTTTGTCACTTTTATCTTATCTCCTCATTCAAGTGAGTTCTCTGTGATCCTTCTTAAAACTTCCCTTCTTTGGACTGGGGTTGTTCTTTTTATGGATCTTATCCCTTAAGCCAATTTTTGACTAAAGACTGTATTTTTAAAATTAAAATAACATTATATATGTTGTCGAATGGGCTCTCTGTTCCTAGGACTCAATTCTGTGGGTGGCTTCCGTGTACCTGCATTATTCTTTTTCTACAGTAGCAGCATACAGTATTTACCTCAAAGTTGACACATTCGAAGAAATTTTCTCCTGTGACATTCTCTTCCAATATTTTGAGCAGGACCTCACCATAGTTGAGGGAGACAGTCAAAATGACAGTTTCCGTCAGATTGAAAAGCTGGGCGCAAGCTTTCTCCAGAGAGCTTTCCTGTAGCACGGAAGGGACCAGTAGAACATACTGCCTACGGAATTTAAGCAAGAACGTTAAAACTGAAGGTGTTAAAGAAATGATTAGCTAGTTAACAGTTATTTTGTTAGTCAACGCATTTTGGAGTTTAGGAAAAATTGCTTATTTCATGGTAGAAATATATCCAAAGACTAAATCTTAGGTCTTGAATTGCACAAGCAGAAAGATGCTGGCTGATGAATTGAACCTTGTAGACTCAACATGAGATATGTCATTTACAAAGAATCATCGTCATATAATGCTTTTGCCCCAGCTAGTTAGTAGGCACATCCCATTTCATACTTGCCGACTGTTTATCTATGTTTATTCTCCAGCAGTTGCCGGAGCATCTTTCCCAGTGTAAGTGTGCAGCACGCTTCTAACTCTCATCTTCTAGGCAGAGATAATGTTGCCATTCAAATTCGGATTATGTTGTACAAATTAAGCTATTTTGTATTACACTGTGAAGTGGTAATATTATTTAAAATTAAATCGCTCCAGTAAAAATGAAATAAGTTTAAGTTTTTAATACCAAACTCTATTTTATTCTATCTATAATGCAACCTCAAGCAATCACTTACACTTCTGGAGACTGAGAAACAGACAGATGAAAGAGGAAACAAGCAAGAAGTGACCGAATCCACGTCATGGTCCAAACAGACGAAGTCGTCAGCCGACAGACTCTGCTCACTCGATCAATAGGCCCCCGTCAGAGTGCAGAGAACCGAGACATTGTTGCCGGCCAGAAGCCAACAGTAGAACTATATATCCATGCGGTATTTTGCAAGCACTTCCTGAATTGCTCGAACAGTGGCACACACAACCTAATTGGTTGCATTCTTTGAATTTTAGTCACCTCCCAGTACTTCTGTCTACGACATGCTAATACTTGTGAACTTGAATGTCATCATCTCATTTACAAAAAAATTTTGAGTCAGTACTTCCTAGACACAATATACGACGTCTGTGGGGGAGTCTTTCAAGCATGAACTAAACTTCATTTCAATAATTCAGTTATCACCAATGATTCAATATATTACTAAACTATTATTTTGTGGTTGAGATCTAAATTTGTGCTGAAAATGCAGTATAAATTCCTGTCTGATAATAGTTTCATATAGTTATTATAGTGGGATCAATTAAAAATAATGTAAGAAGTCTTAAGGAAACTCAGATTTAAAAAATTCAAATATTATCATGTATATTTAAACTAATTGTTGATGTTTTTTCTGTATATTATACATACTATAGCTGTGCATGCCAAATAAATACTTTTAAGTCTAAATCAAAAGAAATAACTCTACTTCTCAAATTTCTAATATAATGAAAAAATAAAAATAGAAATTAACAAAATATTATCAGTATATCTACCGCTGTGCTTATGAATATGAAACTTTTTTCTTATTCCTAAAAGTTTACAAATATAGCAAAGTACCTTATAAAGCAGCACATATTCATTTACTTGGCAAGATAAGTTGTCATATTGTTATTTTTCAAATTTTATTTTAGTGGTACATTTTAGATATACATAACAACATTCATCATAAGAAATTTGTACCTGTACATGATATATCTTGCTGCTTTTTTTCCCATTCCCCTCCCCTCCTTTCAACTCTTCTTCCCCTCCTTATTTACTAAAAGCTCTGTTTCCATTTTTTCCTTCCATTCTTTTTTTTTTCTTTCCCTTGTCCCTCTGTTCCTTTCCTCCTCCCCCCTCCTTACCGGGGAAAGGGAAGAAATTGTTCAAGTCGGAAGCCGAACAGGGAAGTTGTCATTACTAAAGATACAGCTAGACTGTTAACTTTATTATAGCCATAGAGATTCACCCTTGGAAATATAAGGCAAGCCGGTACCCAATGCTCCTTAGAAAGAATTCAAAAAAATGTTCTTTAGTCATTTTTGTCCCCTCCTGCTTCAGCCTCTATTACTTTGACAAAGATGCATAACTTTTTATTCCCTACATACATATACCAGGAAAGTAGTGGAACACCTCGCCGTAGAGGCTGAAGAGGACTTCTGGGAGCTAAAGACATTCTGTCAACCTTCGCAGGTAGGGAAACTCCTAAAACTGTATCTGGGTGAGATGAGCCTCGCCAAGCGGGGGATGCCCAGGAGGTACAGGCATCTTGGCAAGAGAGTTTATGGAAACATTATTTCCATTTCCTTTCCTTTTCCTTTCCAAAATTCTTGCCAAATATTTTGCCTTTATCTTTAGAGTCTGACTAAATAAGTAACTCTTGGTAAGGCAAGATTTCATGATCGCTGTAATTTCCTCAGTTATCACAAAGTAGTTTCCTATTATGCTGTGCTTCTAAGATTAGCCTTTTACTAAAAAAGCAGCAAATTTATCTTACAATGACATGAACCAACTTTTTTTATTCTAAAAGCTAAATCATTTATATCATATCCTTTTTAAAAACTCTTTTATGGCTCACTACTACCCGTAGGATAAATCTCAACTCTTTAGTAAGTTTCTTCTTAAGAAAGTTATTTATATTTTTCATTCACTACTTGTCCTTGGACACTGTTTTCTTAGATGGAAACACTGTAATTTCTTATTCCTTCATACCCTTCCATCTCTTCGTGTACACTTACATGTTTAGAATCCCTCCCTGTCTGACTTCCTTTCTATCAGGTCTTCCTGGTTCTTTGTGTTTCAACTTTTGCAACTCCCAAGATGGCCTTGGTTGTGGCTGCCCTAAGTTCCCACTGCCTGGTTACATATTTCTGTTAGAGGATGTCACTTGTTTGTGTTTACGTGAGTTTTATTCATTGTTGGCTTTCCAGTGGCTGGAATATTATAGACCTTTGAATCAATCACTCTTGACTCCAAGACTTTTAAAGCAAACTCATTCATTGGGGAACTCTGTTTATATCTAGGAAGAGTATCCAAAATCATATTGGCTTTTTGATGCAGAAAAAGATGATGTATCTTTCTGACTAATAATGCCTTCTGCTAGATTCTTACTGTTATTAATTCTAGACAACTAAGAAGAAATAAAGTGAATCATCATGTGATATTTAGGGGATGGTCAAGTTGTGAAGTGTTTATATATATATATATTTTTTTTTTGGTATAAGTGTTTATACCAAACATTTTCAGGAAGACACCTGGTGCCACAAGGTTCTTCACCTGTACAGTTTTGACCAAGTCAGAAGAAAATTGCTCCTACTCACTTGGTTAAGACCATGAACTTCAGGCTTTTAGTCTACTGTTTTTTCTTGACATTACGGATGGCAAAATGTCACAGATCTGATGATTATGCTCATTATTCTTTATGAAATGCAACAGCAAAGCATACTGCTCTATTACTGATTTCTTTGCTTGTAGCTATAAGACTCACTCTATAGTCTGAATCTAAAATGGTTACATAATATTTGAAGACCACCGTCAGGCATATACTTAAATGTTGAACATCCTTATTAATTAAAGTGCAGAATAGAGCTCATACCAGTATTGGGGGGCATCTGGAGGTTGAGCATTTTTAAAATCCTTATTAAGAGATTATGATTTGGAAGTCCAAGTCTAACATAATAACAAGAAAGTTATTATGAGAATATTAAAAACACAAATTGATACAATAGCTGAAATTTACTGAGTAGAAGGGGACCTTAAAGAACATTTCTCTTTCATAAGATGAATTTATATTTATGCACACAAAATACAGTATATCTGATTTTGTGGAAGCAGTCTTAATTGTCACATATATACCCCTCTGGAAAATAAATACATGTCACCATTGAGCTCACTACATCAACTGGAACATAGGAACATTCTTTAGATTGCCAGTTAGCACTTAAAAGTCCTTATATCTTTTTTAAAATATGGGGCTTATGTTCAGAATTATGGGATTTTTTTCCCTGCAGAATTATAATACTTTTTGGATAAGTCTCTTAATACTATTCATGCTTACTTCTTTTTATAATTAAGTTGCATCTGACTGAAAATACGATTCTTATTTTTTGACACATCCTTTCGGATTGCCAAAGTAAAATTTGCATATTACACATTATCTAGATAGAGAGGATTGTAGCTATAGATATATGTCTCTAATACACCATCTAAATTTGATAAAAGTCATAATTGTTTAAACGTGAAACAGTAAAAAAGACAAAGACAAATACATGCATGAACATAGACATACACAGGTTTTCTAGAATCGATTCAATGAATAAGAATGCAATTTTCATAGAGAATTCAGAGTGTTTTTTTTCCTTATTCTCAGGACATCGAATGGGGGAATCCCCTGCTACTGTGAGAAAAAATTTACTGTACGCAAGAAAGGGATGATATCATCAATAAAGGTAAGGGTGTGGAGAGAGTGGGGAAAATAATGGTGTGGATTATGTGCTGGGAAAACCGATCAAATCTCTTTCAACATATGGGAAATTCCCTTTTTTTCTATTTACACAAAAATTCCAATGTCTATTTCCTTATCCTTAAAAGAGAGAGATATTTTATCAAGCTTATAAAAATTCAATGTTGGAATAAGGCCTGTTTTTAGAGTTTCTACTAAAGAAAAGAGTTCCAAACAAAATCTAAGTCAATACTAGTACTTTAAAGATTATTGCTCTAGTCAAGAATGCATTTGGGATGCCTTGTATTGGGTTTCTTTTTTAAAGAGCAGTGGCTTTAGGTATTAAAAAAGGAGTTCAGAAATTGTCAAAATAAAATAAAATATTTGTCTGAGCATCTCTGCGAATATATTGCAATACTGTTATTACAGTAATACATACTGTGTGCTTTACTTTTGGGGCGTATTCATATATCTATGATAAAACATTTTTTAGCCATACACTCTTGTTTATAATCTAATACAATTGAAACATACATAGATACTATATACTCATAAAAAATAAATAAAGTTGGGTGGGTGGTACATGCCTGCAATCTCGAAACTTCAGAAGACTGGCGTGAGTTCAAGTTCAGTCTTGGCTGCATAGTGAATTCAAGGCCAGCCTGGATTGCTCAGTAAGGCTTGTCTCCAAGACAAAACAAAACAAAACAAAAATAAAGAACATATTCTCATGAGACATAATAAGACAAAGTAAAAATTATGCTTCCAATCCCAGGGAAAATATATTCTTTATTCCAAAGTTCCTTTGAAATATAACTTCTCTTTATTCCAACATCCTTCCCACCTTTCCACCTTTGCTTTCTTTAAAGTATGGCTCCTCAGGTATTTTTCATCATTTTAATCACTAAGAAAATCAGAACTTCCAGAAAGGACTCTATTTTGCAAGCTTCGGCTGCCAACACTTTACATGTTATTCAATGTCTCTTCTTACTAAGAGGCTGCAGAGCTTCAGGGTAATTTTCCAGGAACTTCTCATGATTCCTGCAACAAATGGAAACTTGTCCTTCCCCTGCAGAACCTGTTCTTGACAAGCGCAGGATCCGGGCTTCAGAGGGCAGGGAGTTTGTGCTGCAGAAGGTGAGCAGTGTCCGTCTGTCCTCTCACTGAAGGCTGCCCAGTGTGCGAAGACCCACAGGCGCTTGAACCTGTGGGGCTGCGTCTGAGGTAACCAGCTCTGTGTTCTCTCCGGGATTGCCATTTGGGAACATAATAAAGGGTCTGTAAACTTGCTGGATTTGCCATCGAGTTGTCGTAACAAATTATAAACATTGCCAGAAACTTTTTGCCAGTAGAGGCAGGTGGAGTCTTGCGGGCAGAGTGAGGCTGGGAGTGTGTGCTTTGTGCACGGAGCAGTCTGCAGCAGAGGCAGACTCTCTGCGTGAAAAACGTCATACTTGTTTTTTTCATAGCTAACAGAAAACAACAGTTGTTCACACTGACCTTCAAATAGGTGTATATGAAGAATTTGGTTGTGTGTAGTGTTTTCCTTCCTTTCCATGCAAGGCAGTTACAGAGAAGGGCAAAGACCCTGGAGCCTTGCAGCCGGCACTGGTTGCTGCTACTTCCACCACTTAGATAGCTCACCGGGCTACTACTACTAGATGAGCAGCCCGGATGAGCTATTTAGTTTCCCTGTGCTTCCATTTCTTTGTGTGTGAATGGGAACTGAGGACCGCAGTACCTTATAAATTTGTAGTTGAAATGAGACAAAGTAGTATATTTATAATGATTAGCATAGTAACTGACACATAGTGAACATTTGGATAAGTCCTTGAGGATACTAAACCTCTTTCTCTGTCTCTGTCGCTCTGTCACTATCTCTTATACACACACACACACAGTCCAAAGCTGTAGCTATAAAGAACGTTTCTATGAAAAATGGGTGATTCATATTAGCCAAGCCCTTGGACTGGCCCTTCTTAAAATTATTTCCCTGGGATGAAAGAGTCTAGAAAGAGACAAAAACATGTAACATGGACAATTCTCCATGACAATGACACAGGAAAAAAGCAAAATAATTTTAAAAAATGAATAAAAATACCCTTATCAGCTTCAAGTAACAGAATACTGAACTAAAAGACACTTTTGAAAATTAACACTTTACTCCTGGGATTGGTTCGGCAGCTCTCTAATGCCACAGAGAAATTTTGTGCCTTTTTTCTATTCTGCTTCCTTGGTGTATCAGGATTGTTACCATCTGGCTAGTGGGTTCTTCTCTCAACCCAGAAAGACTATATAAGGTAGAGAGTCTAAAGGGGACTGAGCCAAAGTATTTATCATAGAGCGAAAGCAGAAAGCAGCATTTGTTGGAAAGCAAAAGCAAACAGCCCGAGGGCGAATGAACCTGGGAGGGGCCGAACAGGTTGCCAAAGGAACTCTTTGTCTAGGGGATTTCATGCACAAAAAATGACTAAGTCTCAGTCAAGGTGAGATCAACCTGTAGAGTTACAAGCAGGAAAAGTTTGGCTTGGAAGTGGGCCTTGTAGGACCTCGGAGTGTGTAGTGGACGTTCTCTTGCCGGCACCATTAATTGTAACATTCAACGGAACAAAGACATTCTTTAGAGAGATATGACTATCTTATTTCTGGGAAAGAAAATCTTGTCAGTCCAATGAGGCCTTTGTCTGTCGAGCCTCCAGTGCCCTGGCCTTGGCCCTCCTGCCCCTCGCCAGACCAGCCGTCTTCCCTCTTTGGCCTGGCTGTTCCCTGGCAGCCTGTAGCTCTTCGCCAGGACCTGCCCGTAAACTCTCCCCACAAGGGCCAGGGCTACTTTGAGAAATCTCCTCACTCTCCCACAGAACCCTGCTGGCTCTCAACATCATGTTTTACAGAAACTGTTGAGATTACTGTTGGGTTTAGATTACTGTTAGGTTAGGAAAATGATACCCAAACTGGAGAAAATGGAACCTAAGCTCAACCACACCTGCCGAGGGCTTGTGCTTCATTCTCCCAAAGTTTCTTGCTATCTCCCTGCTTCAAGTAATATTTGGCTTTTGGCTGCAATTTGGATCCTGGGGTATGAGAGAGTACTACCTTCTAACAGTATCTGAATCTAGAAGAAAGGAGTCAGTAGAAAAAAACAGATTTCCTGCGTCTGTCCTTTTCTTCCTTTCTCCTTTTTCCCCTCTTTTAACCAGCAAAACTGTTGCGGTGCCATGCCAGGAGACACTCCGTGTGCAGCTGCTTGGCAGGCCTGGTTTATATCCCTCGTTGCTAGACCAAGGCGGAGGCTGCCCTCGTGTGCTCTTAGCCGCTCCTTCCTGGCCGAGGCTTTCGCGACCTCAGTTAGGGCCATCGGAGGCTGTTCACTCGCAGATAAACTCATCTTGAGAGTTTCCCTTCGCCCCAGGAGACATTTCACCAGGGTTTCTTCCCTTCCCTCACTGAGCGATACTGAGTGCTGTGTGGATATAAAGGCCTGACTTTCTTGCCTTAAATGAGAAGGAATCTCAAAGTCATTCCACCCAAGGTCTGAGCAGAACACAAATTCTCTAAATTTAAAAAGAAAAGCAAAGAAGTCTCTTGGGTTGAGCGACCACAAACACAGACAAGTGCATTTTTCCAGATGTTTTATTTTGACTACTACATTATATCAGAGGGATGGGAGATGAGGCAGGAGGGTCTGAAGTTTGAGGCCAGACTAGGCGATGTAATTTCACCTTCGGAATATCCAGAATCTGATCCCTTTTTACGACCTCCCCTGCTTCAACTTTGGTCCAAGCCAACATCACCTTTTGCCTGCATTACTATAGCAGATTCTCCCAGGTCTCCTCAATTCTGCTCCCATGATCTGTTCTCAACACAGAAGTCAGTACACAGCGGGTCAGTTTCCTCCCCAATCCAAAACCCTGCAGCTTTTGCTCAGAGTGAAAACTAAAGTCCAAACGTTGACCCTCCATCCTACCTGCCCTGGCTCCCCATGATGATGTCTGTCACTTCTCCTCCTACTGCTGCCTGCCCCTTTTTCTTTCTCTGCTCCAGCCACACTGACTTTACTCGCTGCACCTTGAAAATGAAAACACACGTCCACCTACGGGCCTTTTAAGAAAAAGATGATTGCTAGGTGATCCCATAGCCAGGAGTAGTTTTCCTTCAGACAGCTATGTGTTTAAACTCCTTCCTGTTCTTCAACACCCGCACTCAAGTCACTTTCTTAATGAGATCATCCTTAAACATCATGTTTACTCTGTCAGTCTTTCTGTCTCCTGGGGTGTTCTAGATGCTCCAATCTCTTCTCCATTGTACAGTTCCCACAGCATTTATCAACTTCTCATTTCCTATACTTGATCGGTCTGTTGGCTGTTATGTCTGTTTGATTATATGGTCTCCTGCATTAGAATTAAGCCCCATAAGGGTAATCATTTTTATTATTTTATATTATTATTTTCATTCATCGTTATAGCCCAAACAGCTATAAGAGTGTCTGGCCACTGTGGGCACTCGAGACCAGTGGTGTGAATGAAAGCAACGTAAGATGGGTGGATCAAACAGAAAGAAGTACCGAGAGAAGAAAAAGCTTCCCACAGTTACTGTGGTCATGATGAGTCAATTTGACTAGATTGCGACATTAGTAGACTAGTAAAGCACAGTGCTGGATACATCTCTGAAATGTTTCCAGAGATGACTGACCCGTAGGCTGGCAAGTTTTGGGGGTACCCCAGTTGGGAAGCACCAGCCAATAAGCTTGTAGCTTGGGCAGAATAAAAGGGAAAGAAAGAAGTCGGCTTGTGTTTTGATGAGCCCCATTCCACTTGAGCGGGCGAGTCTTCGGTGCTGTGGAAATCTGACTCAACGGAGACTCACACCAGCAACTCTCCGGCGAGCTTCCAGGTCTTCAGCTTGGACTGGCGCAGTATTCTTGATCCCTGTTGCTCTGTGGCTTCCAGCTTCTTGGACTGAACCGGATCCTCCAGCTCGCCAGCACACAGACGATCATTGTGGATACTGTCACCTCTGATCCTATAAGCCTCCCTAATAAATTCTCTTGTATAACCATATATATATACACACATTAAAATATGAAGTATTTTAACTGAAGATAATTAAACTTGTTTATTCTTGCAGCGTCTCTGACTGCTTACAGTATCTAAATTACAGCTGAGCCTTTAACAAATACGTCCATTAATTGATTTCACAGATGAACTGCCAAGTGTCTGTGCACATGGGCGCTATGTAAGTTTATTCCACTGTGTTCAGATTTTCTGTACACCCTTTCAGTCCTCCTACTTACCAAAGCACAGCATGTCAAACATGTTTGTTGGATACCAGCACTCATTTTTTACAAAAACCCCAGTCTCTATGAATATCCAAAAATCTCACTCAAAGAAAATATAACTCTTCTGTTATGCGTTTGAGATAGTTTCAAGAAAAATGAAGGGAATTTAGTTTGTCCCATATGACATCCCCACTTGTTGGGACACTGGTTAGGAGCAGAATTGATAGAATATATATTGTCAATTGT
Organism: Hystrix cristata; assembly: GCA_004026905.1. Lineage (NCBI taxonomy): Eukaryota > Metazoa > Chordata > Mammalia > Rodentia > Hystricidae > Hystrix > Hystrix cristata. The sequence continues at coordinate 57,113 of PVJO010007304.1, forward strand.
CTAATTATTATTCTATAGTTATCCGTTCTATAAATCATGGCAAGGAATACTGTTACAGTGTTGTTATATAAAATAGTTATTGAGTATTACTTTTCAATAATAAATTACAAGCTCAGAACACTAAAATAATTTTTATAAGATAACATGCCTTTCAATTGGCTTCCTGATCTCGTATACGAACTCAATTAATCTATCACTTAATTTGTGACAATCTTCTACCTTTTCCTTCTCTTTTGATGTTCTTTAGCTGAGAAGAGTCTAAGTGTTTTATTGTGTTTGTGTGTTTATTTTTGTTTCCTTGAGCGTGCAGAGAGTCTATTTCAAGTTTCACTTCATCTCTTTCTCTCCTTTCCTCCTCTGATACTGGAGGGTTCTTATTCTGTATACCATAACGTCTAAAACTTCAATTCAGAGTTGACAACAATAAAATCAATCATTCGAGCTGCTAGCAATAAAGCCTCAAGGTTTGCAGAATGAAAACTATGAATGAAGTATTAGAAGAAAAGAAAATCATGAACTCAGATATGAAATAATGCATTTAATGGGATAGTAAAGAGATAAAATTTGACAAGTAGACCTAGAAGATTGCAGCACATCAAGGTTCTTTCTATGGTTGATATAGAAGTGGAGCTTGTTTAAAGAAATAGTCTTCTACCTAGGACTTAAAACACAGTTTAAACAATAGACAAATATGTGTATGTACATGTATATAGAGATGGATAGATACAAAACATGTGTACACACATAGACAAATACATACAGATACACATATACTATACTGAAGTGTACAAATATATGTACATACATGTTTGACCTATCAATTTATAAAACAAAAAATGAGGAACTTAATAAGAAGCACATCTATAGCTGTGAACCCTTTAAAACTATTTTTAAGAAATTAATAAAATTTTAATGATTATCAGAGTACTGATGTATTACACACAGCTATAACAAATCATACGAAGTATTAGAGATTTCTTTTTTTTCTCTATTCCATTTATATAATTTTCTTGCTAGACATATTTTCAGTGGTCTATGGTATTGGTAATATCCTTACCTGCTTCTTCTGTGTGTCTCACTGGGAAACAGAAATATTATCAATGTTGTAAGAATCAAAGGCATATTCATCTGGAAAGTAAAGGAACATCCATGTTTACTAAATCTCCACCTGTCTATAACCAGCTTATGTTAGACAAAATAATAAGCAAATTAAATCTAAGCGTTCCAATAATTTTCAAGGCAGTAATTACTCCCTATTTTATAAATCCATAAACATTTTACTAACATTTTCCACTTGATGAAATGCTTTCAATTAATAAATAAAAGAGACAGAATTCAAATACTCCTTGACAAACTTCATATGAGATTCAACAAGAAACTAGTAGTACCAACTTTTCGCAGAAAAGTGTTATGGTCTCCGCAGCACATTAGTAGTTGTTTAAAATATAATCTATCAAAATTTTCCTGTAACATTTCAGAATACTGTCCACTCTGTTCTTAAGTCAAAGCCCACAGAGGTAGCATAACTTGGTAAGTGTTGGCATTAGCACTAATGACCACAACAGAAAGACATGGACGCTTGGTATGGCTTGCATGTCAAGTTAAAGGGGAACCTTTTTACATTATATTGAAAACATTCTAAGTATTGAAAACTCTGTTAACTGTGAAATGTCTCGAGCAGAAGCTGTACCATGGAGAGAAACAGGGCCCTCTTATGAAGTAAAACCATCTGTTGTCTCGCCAGTGTTATTTACAGAGTGATTTTGGAAAATGTGGCAGCTCAGACATGATTTTGTAGCTACCATGTCACAGCCTTAGTCCACTGACCTTTCTTATGATAACTGTAGACCATAACTGGTGCCGGCTGAATGTTGGACACAATGTTGGTTTGCTCGACAGAAAAAGTGAAACTGTTTGCTGTGTCAAAAACCTACAAAGACACAAATTATAAATATATCACAGCAAATTTGAAAAAAGAAAACGACTGAGAATCATTTCCAGAAGTTCATTAGCTACCCAATTGAAGAGATCTAGGGTGACCATTATTACACATAATAGAAAAAATGAATTAATATTAAATGGTGTGAAATTTTAATTCCTGTTATTCATCGAAGCACAAGGAATTTAGTTTAAAACTTTGGTGGAATATAAATGTTTCTGTGAGTGGTAATGAAGTATACATAGAAAAAATGGTTCCAGAACTCAAGCCAGAGTTCTGAGTTTCCTCAAAAAGTAATAGAACTACTAGACAATATAGCAATCCCACTTTTAAGTGTGTATCCAAAGGAAACTCGATTATTATCTTTTGAAAAGACACCAGTATGCTCACAGCCATTGCAGCATTATTCACAGTTGCCAAGATATAGAAATAATCTAACTGTCCATCAGCAGATCAATGAACAAACAAATTGTGGTACATATACAGAATAGAAAATTATTTATATCTAAAAAATCCTTTAATCTGTACAACACTGATAAACTTGGAGATAATATACTAAGCAAATAAAAATACACACACACAAAATACCTTGTGACCACACTTAGAAGTGGAGTATAAAAAGTTAAACTTCATAGATACAGAGAGTAAAATGATAGTTACCAGGGGAGGGGAAATGGGGAAATATTGGCCAAAAGTACAAAGGTTTGATTATGTAGAATGAATGTGTTCTAAAGCTGCAATGTGTAGTATAATAGTACTCTTTATATACTTGGAATTTGCCAAGAGTATTGATCTTAAGTGTTTTCATCACATAAAACAGATAATTATATTGAGATGAACATGTTAATAGGCTTAATTAACCAATTTACTGTCTGTATGCATATCAAGACATCACACTGTACACTCTAAATATATTTAATTGCAATGCATTTTTAAGACATTATGTCAGCCTTCATTGATGTTCAAGTCAAACTATAAAAGAGTTATACATCTATGGTGTAACCAGACTATGTTAGACAATATGAGAAATGAAAACATGAAGACCATGTTTCTCAACTTCAGGTTTGTCTCGTCAGGGAAGTAAAGCTTTTTATATGAAATAACTTTAGTGTTAATAAGGAAACATGATTGGTGGGGCAGAACCTTTGTCACTTTTCATGTCCCACATTTTCACGATCCCATCTTGTACAGCTATAAGAAACAGAGGCACCTGATTATCACACGGAAGACAAAAAAATATCCATGAAAGAAAAACAATATAGCTGAGCTTACGTTTTCCAAGTAGAAAAGCACATGGTCATTCTTGACTTCTGTCTTCATTACTTGGCCATCATTTTCAAGCTTTGAAGAAATTGGAGGGGAAGAACCAGGAGTAGATATTAAAAGATGGGAAAATATCATTGCATAATTGAATGCTCATCCTTTCTATTTTGTCAGGTTCTATTTTATGAGATTTTCCTTGTACCACAATGTTTTCATAAGCACACATAGAAACCAAATAAAGAAATACATTATGAACCTTGGGAAATAATACTGTGTTTGCTACAAATTAAGAGAACATTATCCCTCAAGTTATATTACAGCAAAAGCACAACCGTGAACTCTGAAGTGTTTAAGTGAAGAATTGCATGCTTTTGTTGCTAATCAATTTTATTTTATCTAAATGCAGTATTAATTTCTCTGTCCTGAAAGATTATGCTTCTACTGTCTACCTGCTCAATGGATGACATGACTGGGGTAAATCCCGAGAGCATCTTTACATCCACAAGGACCATGTCGGGGTTACTGTGAATTCCAGTATATCTGAAATTGACAAAAGAAAAAAAGTGCACTAGTTCATATATCAATTCTACAAAGTGACATATGTCAGAGTGAGACTGGCAGGTATAGTGTGGAGGACCCACAGAAAGGTTTTCAAACATCTGAGAACAAGCCCTGCTGAGGGGGATGGATAAGGTGATAGAAAGTAACAGACAAGGAATTATATGACTCCAGCATCTCCCAAACTCCGCTCTTAAGTGTGTCTGAGATCACAAAGTCAGAACTGTAAGAAAGCTCATCCATTTGTCCTCCACAGACTCGTGATGGCCTTACGTTTACCCACCAAGAGATCTTTGTTTCAAAAGCAGTTGGCGGCAGAATACTGAGTGCACGTGTCCCCAGCGAAGATCCTAGGTCTTGATCCTGCATCTGTATAGCATCACTGGGACTGAAATTAAGCTCTGAAGTTCCAGAGATTTTCTATTTAGAAACCCTAGGAAAAGTCTCCTAAACTAATTTCACTCAGTGTTTCCCTGCATATGAACTTAGGCTAAAACTTTTTGGCCTCTGTAAATTATATTTGCATTCAAGAGGATTATTTTGTTTTCACTTTAAAAAAGTAAAAAATGTAAAATGTTGCTCTTCATAAGTATAAAATAAACATTTGCCATCTTTCTTCTATGGGGGTGCCTGAACTTGTCTTGAGGAGGGGACATATCTATCTCTGTTGTCCCAAAGTGGCCGTACTTCCATATGAAGAGTAAAAACACTGTTGGAAGGTCATTTAGGAGAAGTTTTCAAATTATATTGCACAGAGTGTAAATTACTCTTGCTCATAATCCTAGCTTGGATTTAGCTAAAGTTGTACTAAATCATGGTGTCTATACTGGAAGATATGAAGGGACTGTTATGTATATATGAGATCACTATCATCAGGATCCTTACCATCATTCCTATTTCGTTTTTCACTCCTGTTTAGAATAATTATTTTTTGATATATTACCCTCATTCTAATCTTGGAGATAATATCAGACTTTGATACTTACTTGAGGGTCACTGTAAGGTCAAAATTAGTCTGTAACACATCTGAAGAGGCGTTCTTTACGATTTCCAAGGAAAGGGAAAATCCAGACGCCTTCCTGGGTAGTGGCACGTTAAACCTGAGGGTGGCCTAGCACAGATAACAAAAAAGACAAAACTGATCCTTCAGTGAGAACTGGAGGACCTACTATTTTTATACAGTATTTCCATTATTTATATACTTCACAGATTTCTCATCAGGGACTCAGGCTAAATTGAATTTAGTTTTCATGAAACAGAATCGTTAACAACATAATTTAAGAAAGATAGAATACTTTCTACTGATAATATTCCTCAAGAAACTTCTGCTAGTCAGATATACTTACAGAATGAGTACCTCTTCATAAAATAACTGACAGTTTCTATCATTGATTAGGAAATGAGAAAGATTAGAGACAAACATGGAATCATGCAAAATGGCAAATTCACATCTCATGTAGAATTGAACTTTCTTTTTCACTGGCAAACATTCTTCTCCTTTTTGGGAAGATTTCTATTACCTGGATAAATGTACAACCTTGTCCTTCTACATCAACCGTGTATTCTCCTTCTGCTTTTGGTAGTTCTGAATGTTGGAACAACAAGCGGTTATCCCTGTTAACCTCGAAAATCTCGATGGATTCTTCACTTATAAAGGTAACAGTGTTTTGGTCGTCAGAGAAGGTTAATTCCACGTAGCTGCTTATGGCAAGAAGACACACTGTGGTATCCTGCAAAGAACAGGACAAGATGTTGTAATATAATATTAGCCATCATTCGACTACAACCTTTCAATCAATCTGTAGCAATATTCCTAAAACAGATCAACAGAAAACACCAAGAAGCAATATCCTCAATAATAAAAACTGTATTTACTTGTGAAAATTGTTACCCTTGAATTTTCTTCAATAAGTCTTAATTTTATTTTAATTTCCTAAGTGATTTGCTAAAATACGACCTCTGCTCTTGAAAATAATTGTGAAAGTAAACATGCTGCGTAATTTGGTGACCTCACAGTACCTCCTACGCCACTCGACTTCGAAGAAGAGAAGACAGAGAGGTGGGGCTGCTGAGCCGCCACCCCTTCCTCCCAACTTTCTTGTTTCGCTCCAACTTTCCCTGTCTTCCTGGTCCCACCCCATATGCATTCTCAGCTTCGCCTTTGCAGGCACATGGAAAGCTGTTGAATTCAGTGTTCGGAGCACCTGTCTTGTACCCCTTTTCTGTCCAGCATTGTTTTCTGGCTTAACCCAGCAGCTTTATCCTTTGCCTGGACCCCCTCTTCACCTTTAGATCCCATTCACCAAAGTGCCCTTAGACCCTTGGATTTTCTGGGGCCTACTTCCTGCAGACCCTGGCTTTGGACACTGATCTGTGAAATTACGTACCTGGGAACTCTCTGCCTAAGAATTTGCACTATTTAAGCCAGCAGGAGCTGGTGTGGCAGTGCACGCCTGTAATCCCAGCATTCAGCTGCACAGACCACAGAGTTAGGGAGAAATCTTTCTTTTTTGAAGTGTAACCTAACTACGACATTGTCTGATATCTAATATACTAAAACTCCGATGCTTATGACAAAGGTATCTTCTAAAATTACATTCTATTTCTGCTCTGTAAAGGAAGCTATAGAGAGGACATAAATTCCTTAAAGAAGGGCCTTATTTTATTTATTGGTATATAGAGTGTGCCCTTAAGCATGTCCAATACATAATAACTGTCCATAAATAATTTTTTTTTTTTGGTGCCGAGGATCGAACTCAGGGCCTTGTGCTTATGAGGCAAACACTCTAACCACTGAGCCAAATTCCCAGCCCCCATAAATAATTGTTGGCCAAAAAATAGGATATAAAAATAAAATACTTTTCATCTTCGAAGGTGCGTTTTAGTGATTATCTTTGCTACCTAGCTCATTGCAGAGCAGCATCTTCCACATTAAGCACATTGTCATTAACATCAGACCCGCATCCGTCACCTGGGGGGAAGCAAAGCCGCCGTGGGAGTTCATCTTTTGGACAAGCCACTGCACAATCTTGCTAGCATAGGTGAAGTCCCGAGTTCTCCGGGACAGCACAGCCAACAGCACATAACAGGTCTTCTCGGTCTCTCTGGAAGAAGCCCAAGGAACAAAGGATGGGAAATCCTCTGTCCTGGTTTCCTTTTCTTTCTCCCAATAGATCACATTATCTGAGAAAAAGGAAGAACTTCACATAGTCAGTATGAAAAAAGTTTCCATATCGCTTTTATAACAAGTCCTTATAAAGTTATGCAGACAGATAAAGCAAATCCCATTCCTGGTCTCTGGGGCTGACTTATATTCCTCTAAAATTCATATGTTGAAGGCGTCCCCTCTGGGACCTCAACGTGTCTGTACTTGGAAATGGGATCTTTAAAAAGGCCGTTGAGTTAAAATAAGTCTTTTAGGGCAGGGTGTAATCCAATCAGGTGGTCCTTAGAAGAAGGCGAAGTTTGTATACATTAAAAGGTCACCAGAGATTCATGCACTGAGGAAAAACTATGTGAAGACCGGCAGAAGACATCCCTCTACAAAAGAAAAAAAAAATACTAGCTGACATCTTGATCTTAGACTTCTGCCCTTGAGAACTGTGGGAAAAGAAATTTTTGTTTTAGTCAGTCAATTTGTAGCATCTTATTATAATAAACCAGGCAACTAATATAGTCTCAAACGGCAATTCCTTAAGGTCAAAAGTTGTTTTATAAGTAATTGTTATTGTTTGTGGCATGGAAGTCTGCTTGATTTCCTTCACTTCATGTATTTGAGATGGACTATCAGAAAAGAAAAACAGTGAAATCTAAAATATATAATGGTCCTTAAAGATAAAGGGATGCTGATCATTTCCAGAAAGAAACAGAAATGCACAGGTGAAGAAAAGATTTCCACATGATTGCTTAGAAAATGTCATCATTTTGTTTCAAAATTATCTCCCATTAGCTCAAATGAATGACCCAGCTCACTTATTTTTGTGGCAGACTGATCCAAGATCTGGAGTAAGGATTCCACTTGCTCTTCTCTCCCAGCTAACGCAAAAGTGTAGGCTAGGACTGCCTGAGTGTAGCCATCAGTGACACCCCTTCCCAGTGCATCTTCCAGGCAAAAGAGCCCATTTCTCAAAGCAGGAAACTGGTGGGGAGAAAAAATGTATTTTAAAATGACACTAGAACATTTTATAAACTGTCTGAATGTTTAAGCTTGTCATTATCTATAATGCATAGAATACATCCTCGAAGTACATTTTACAAATAAACCTATTCATAATACTCATATGTACTATACCCTAAAAACAGCATTAAAGTAAATTTATAGTGTCACTATTGTCAGAAACAAAATTTTGTTGTAAGAAAATGACAGTTTTTATATTTTGTATTTTATTATATTTTTATTAAATATTTATTATATTTACTAAAACTATACAATCTTTACTAAAGATTGTATAAAATGTAAAAGAGCTACATTAAAATTATACAATAAAATCACATTTTATTATTTTTTATTAAACATAAAATTATATTTTACATTTAACGTTTCAGTTATAAAATTTTTCTATGCGAGAAAGCAGACAAATTTATTCTTAAGATCTAAAATTTTTGAGTTTGATGCCTTAAATACAAGTTCACATTTCTGTAGATGATTTTCAAGATATGCCAATGACCCTAAAAATTCCTGCCTCTTAACTTAGGAGTAAGTTTTGGAATCAGATAAACCAGAGTGTGCATAGAGAAGTGGCCAGGATAACTCCTATTTAGGTTGAAAATATTTACTCACTGATTATACAGAGAGAAACAGAATTGGAAGTTATAAATTTACCCAGGGTGGGAGTTCTCAATCTGAAATTCTAGCCTGAACTTTAGGAGATACACAAATATCTGACATTATGTGAAAAACTTAAGTGTGTGTGCTGAATATATTCTCCCCGGGAAAACCATAATAGTGTTCATCAAATGAATCTATGAATGAAAGGTTAAATAGCATCAATTTAAATGTGGTAATGACTGAAATATTTTCTCTCTGGTGTTTTATCCAGTCTAGAAATTTCAAATCACTCAAAATCTAATCTATTTAATGTGCATTTAGCTGGCTGAAGCTGAATGATGATGGGAAAATCCTTACAGCAGAATTGAGCCCAGCTTCAAGGAACATCGCAACGATGGCTGCAGTGAGTACAATGTCCTCTTCCTCTCCACCCTGAGAACAAAGGAACAGCCACGTCACATTGGATGTAGAGCACAAAAGAAAGACTGTACTTCTGAAAGGAAACTAAGTAAGAAAGAAATAGTGGAACAAAGATCCTAGTTCATAAAAACACCTGAACATGTGTTATTATGTTTTTTTTCTTCTTTGTGGTGCTGGAGATAGAAGCCAGGTATTCATAAAAGCTAATCAAGGATTCTACCACTGAGCTTACCTGGACCCCAAATATGTGATATTTTGAAATTGGATAATTAATAACAATGCTACGTGAGCAAGAATCCACTAAGGTCCAATGTAACAAGGCATACGATTTTAAATGTATTTAATGGCATATAAGTATTTACATGGTTTGGTGTTAGAGAAATATTCCAAGTAATTTATACAACTCCAACTCTATTTGATATTAATTTGAAAAAAGGAAAGAATTTCTGATGAGGTGAGACAAAGTGGTTAATAAACATCCTGAAAAAGTCCCTGTAAAAGTATCCTGGAAAGTTGCACTAGTCAGTTCTGAAAGTTTTTTACAACACAAAAGTAGAAAACTTCTTAAATAATATGGTTTGAATTATGGAAATCAGTGTGGAGATTCCTCAAAAAACTAGGGCTAGAGGGCTGGAGTTTCCATTTGACCCAGCTATTCCCCTTCTTGGTATCATCCCAAAAGAATTAAAAGCATCATACCACAGGGATATAGGCACACCCATGTTTATAGCGGCACAGTTTGTAATAGCCAAATCTTGGAAACAGCCCAAATGCCCATTAACAGCAGAATGGCTAAAGAAAATGTCGTTTTTTTAAAAATACAATGGAGTACTACTCTGCCATAAAGAATGATAAGCTTGAGATATTTCCAGGTAAATGGACGCATCTGGAGACCATATTTTTAAGTGAAATAAATTGGACACACACGTTTAAATACTGCATTGTTTCTCTGGTGTGAGAAACTGAAAGTGTAAATAAAGACTAAAATGTTTTATATTGGGAAAGGGAAGAAAATGTCCAAATGGGAAAGGGAACAACAGAGGGGGAGGGGGAAAGGAACAGAGGGACAAGAGAAATAAGAAATGGAAGGAAAAAATGGAAACAAAGCTTTTGTAAATAAGGGAGTGAAGGGAGGGGAGAGGAATGGGGAAAAAAGCAGCAGCAAGATATATCATGTACAGGTACAAATCCTCTATGATGAATGTTATCACTATGTGTATCTAAAATGTACCATTAAAATAAAAATTTAAAAAACAGTACATACAAAAGAAAAATAATAATCTGGTTTGAAAATTGTACATAGACGTCCCGTGACATCTAAATATTAAACCAGCACACACTCAAAAGAATGTGATTTAAAAACTCAGCAAGACAAGGAGACGGCTGCAGTGATTCTGATACAAGTAACATTCAGAGTGGCATTTGGGACCCACTAATCTAGTATAAAACTCTCATTTTTGTATATTTGAGCAAAACACAATCTTTTTGCGGGGGAGGGTGCTGGGGCTCAAACTCAGGGCCTCGCGCTTGCTAGGCAAGTGCTCTAACCACTGAGCTAAATCCCCAGCCCCAATCTTTTTTTTAGAACTGGAATATTGCTTAGAAACTAAATTTTCAAGATGCAAATAGCAACACACAGTATTGTAGGAGCTTGCTTCTCTGAGCAATGTAAAGTGTCAGGTGGTCTCTCTGAAACTTTATTGCCAGCTGTGAATAGGAATGAATTTACATTCCTCACACTCTTCCCTAGTGTAGTATTGTCTACTTCCAAATTTGTGGGTGCACTTTCTGTAGGTTCTCTTTTCTCTCTTATTTTCCACTTTACTTATGACAGAAGATGACTCTATGTAAAGCTTGAAGACTGAGTGTCCAGACGAAAGATCTGCCAGCAGTTCCACTGGGCTGTGGTGAAACACGCCTACAGCAGAAACGTTGCTGTTGACCAGGACACTGAAGGCTCACGACTACGGCAGGCTCAGAAGGTACGAGAGGCACAAGAAAACGGGAAAAGGGAAGGGAGGCCACCCGGGAATACGGAGAGCCTCCTTCCGTCAGCCTCACCTCCCAAGCGTTGCTGAAACTCGCATCACTTTCAAAGCACCCATTGGCTTTCTGTCTGCTGGAGAGCCAGATTAAGGTCTGTTTCTGAACTGTTTCGTCAATGAAAACATACTGCTTCATTCTCTCAAACGTCTTGTAAGTAAGGGCGGTGAACCTATAGTGAAGGTTATCAAAGCGAAAGTTAGATAAACTAGAAATGGTGCTGCCAGCGACACATCAGCTTCGTCCCTGTTGCTCTCTCTGTGTGATGGATTCATCCAACTTGTTCAATGCTGCCTGTAGCAAGTCTCGATCAGTACTGGCTCTTTGGGGGTCACTGAAGTATTCTGAATAGGTAGCTATAGAAATTAGAGTACCTAATTTCCAGGCTGTTCCAAAGGTCTTGCTCTATAGTCCATTAAATTATGCATCTATGGAGACTGACCTGTTGTGATCAGACACTTTGGGACCTTCTAGCTTAATTTCCCTGAATCTATATAGGTCTGTGAGCAGCACAGAGTTACCTGGGCCACTTTCCATGAAGTTAGCCAGCCTTAGGTATCAGACAGCTAAGCACACTGCACTAGACACCAGGTAGATGGTAGGGAATTAGAATAGTCAAATCTGGTTTTATCTGATCCCTCTGTGGAAATTCACTTTGAAACCCACTTTGCTGGAAAATCTCCATGGAACTGAACTTCCTCACCTCCTTGTGAACTCTCCTCAGGTGATTTCTGTATTACTGAAAGGAAATTTTAATCTCTCACCTTATGTTTCCTTCCTTATTCTTCTGCCAAAATACACTGTATGAACCATCAAAGTTTTTGAAAGACAACTGCTTTTGATAACCTAAAATACAACGTAGTAAGAAATTACTTTTTAATCTAAGAAAGAAAAAAATATCAACGTAGTACAAACTCTGAGTTTTGCTGTTAGACATAAGAAAACTTTTAGAATGATTCTTTCAATTTTAATTTCTGAAATGCATGTTCTCTGTATCTAATGGAGAAAAAAGCAACTCCTACTTTATAAGATTTTGATGACGAATAACAAACAAATGTGCCTAGATTACTGTCTTATCATTGTTGAGTAACACTTTGGCTTTAAGGTCTTTTTACCTCATCCAGTTTTACATTTCTGTAAAGAAGAACTGAAAAAAAATCACCGAGTTCATAATTTGAAATGTTATAACACTAAATTATGAAGCTAAATGACCATACAAATTTTCACACAAAAAATAAAAACAGCTAAGACTCAAGAGTACGTTAAGTTCAAGCCCACTTTTGCTTTACCAGACTGCTGCATAATAACAGCTTTATGACAATTTAATAATAGTAAATGAGTATTTCACCTACTATAGGCAGAAATGACTTAAATCATCTCACCATTAGACAAGAGAAAGAATGCCTTAGATTTAACTTCCTCTGTCAATTGTTTAGTAGCTGTTAGGTAGTCGAGGATGTAGGTATTGGAAGCTAGAAGGGCAACATTCTGCTCGCCCCAGCCATAGGGCGTTTGGAGAAGGTTTTCCAGATTCTGCATTGCAACTCCTAGAACATCCCCTAAAACACGAAAAGCAGAGAGCATATTGCTTATAGTTATTTCCGCATTGATAACCAAATATTAAAGAGGCACAGTGTAAATAAGCAACATTTTAAATTGAATCTAAAAGGTGGAAACAAAGAAAAGTTTTATAAAGTATTGTAAAGAGAGACCGTCATGAGGGATAAATGAAATGGGTTTCTGGTATGAAAATATATTTCTGAAAATCTTATTACCAGACAGAACAAGAAGCTAGAAGAAATGCATTTACTTTCTTGTTTTTCGCTCTCTTGCTTGTTTGACTTTTGAGAAGCTGGCCCCATGAAATATGAACTGCAATCCATCCCTCTTCAAAAAAATCGTGATAGAATGTGTTAATGATAAGAAGTTTGCCTTTTAGAAAATATCTTTCCCTTTAGAGGAAAATTTCAATATCTTTCACATGCATAGTTTGTTCTGATTCCTGAGAAGCAAATCTAAGATTTCTGATTAAGGTTTATAATAGAGCCTCTTGTTTACCGCACAGCAGTTAGCATCTACCAGCACTAGTGTTTCATAGGGACATAGATTTGGAAATGGCAGCATAATCCCTTCAAATCCTATTTGGAAACAAGCATAGAACATGATCTAAGCCGCGATTTCCTCCAATTGATAGCTTAAGAAAATCTCTCTGTTTGTTATTATAGGAAGTTTTCGAGACCACCCCCACCAAGACTTTTATATCAGTATGAAACAAAACTTAATCAATTTACCCATGACAATTAAAAAGGCTCTGGCTGATCCTTCTATTATATCATTAGGCAAGTCCAACTCCACCTGCTTGGAGGTTTTGGTACCTGAAAAGAAAAATACTGTTAAAAAATAATGTTAAGATTTCCTTTTATAAACAATAGCAGCAGATTTTAGGAGGAAACATAATAAGGAACCGATCCCATTATTTATTTTTATTCTACAAGTTGATTGTTGGACAAAATAAAGTGAGGACTCAATTAAGTTGAAAATAGCAATACATTCAGAAAATTGTGTATAAATCTGTGTCTACATTCTCCACTAGTTTAGTTCCTAAAATATTTGTGTATGGAAAAATGTAAAGATATTAAAACTACGGACCATGATATATAAAACTACATATACAGAAGGTACAACTTGAAGATCCTGATTGAGCATTAAAATTGGGCCACAACTGACCAGGTGACATAGTACTTCCAATGGACATGAAGCAAATGATTGAGGGTTAGTACTATATCTTTGGAGTATTTAGTCCTAAAAGCACCAAAGCAAAGATTATATTATGTAATACTGCAACATAATCCTGAGTTCTCACTGACCAATGCTGTGTGGTTGTTATATGATAAGAAGAGCTAAGAATGTACAAGATGAGAATGTAGATCGAGGCAGAAAAATGCCATGGGTCTCAAAACATTTCTTAGACGTATTGTTTGCTAACGTTATACAATGATGATCAGACATGAGATAAGGTAATCGTCTAAAAGGAATTTAAAATAAAATCACATGGCAAGGGGACTAACGTACAGGGATAGGAGCTAAACTGGCCTGGTCAAAAACATTTCTTTGAGACTAATTGCCCATTTTCAAAAAAATCTTCTTACCTTGTGTACAAATAAGAAAACTCTGAGTCATTTCCTTTTCAATGCCTTCAGCCTGTCACAGAGTAAACAAAAAACAAACAAACAATAAATAATGAGACAATGAGTCAGTATTAATTTTCCTTCAACAGTCAAGTTCCCTTGGGCATGGCTGGCATGGTTTGTCCCTCTGTTCACATCTGGAAACCACTGAGTCATTGTGCTTTACCAGCACCCTTAGGCTGGACATTGAGTGACACTCTCGCTGTCTCTGCCCCTGTCTAGCATCTTCAGTAGACAAAAGAAAGCGTCCTGTGGAGGCGGCACACGCCAACAGGTGAGGCGACGATGCTCCCTGCCAAACACTGAGTCCTGAGGGACGACGGGAGCTCACCAGAAGTGTGGAAAGTGTAGATTTGTCTCTGCATTTGAAGATCACTTTAAAAACAGAGGGAAGAGGAATCTATTTCCAGGAAGCGTCAAGTGACCCTACTGGAAAAAACTCATCAAGCCTGTGTGAAGTAAGCTCTACTCTCTAGCTTGAAGGACTGAAGAAAGGATGAGATCAGTGCTGTTTCAATTCATTTAAAAAACAACACATTTCCCGTCAAAATAAGACCAGAAAATTAATTCTCTTCCATAATGTGTTTCCCTATTGAACGTCTTAGATGCTGCTTATTTCACATCAGGAAAAGCGTGACGGCTTTGCGTGCACCCACCTCCACCAATATGCTTTTGACAACAACATCTTTCCAGTTTAGATTTTGCTGTTCGGTTGCTTCATTTAGGCAGGCGTTGTTCTGTCTGGACTCGGCAACTACGGTGATATTCACTCTACCTGGAAAATAGTCCCCAGTGTAAATTAAAGTGACCATTGGCCTTTGTATAATGGGAAGTGATTTAAAAAGTCTGTGAATCTTATTCTGAATTGGATGAACCAAATTCTATGAAAATATTAATGCTTTAGACCAAATTATTTGCTTCTTCTCCTGCGTGGAGATAATTTAGGCTGTTTTGTTTTACCCATTTCAAGATTTCTCATGTTAAGGAATCATTTATTTTTATTATTTATTTTTAAATCAATACATTTATTTAATTAGAACTTAAGAAATTTTAAGAAAAATAACATTTTACAAAGCCACCTGAGGCAATTATTTGATGTCGGTTATAAGATGAATGATAAGATGAAAAAGAACATATGATTTTGTGAGCATATAACATCAGATAACTGGGGCTCCTAACATATCCCTAGATCAAACAAACATAAGTAGTATAATATGAGAACAGGAAAGGACTGCTCTGAAATCAAGGACTAGCAAGCAACCCATTACTTTTTTTATTTTTTAATTCCCTGGGATATCACATTATGTAAGTAAAACTGATCTCCATTTTCCTTATTTCTAAAAATTAGAGGATTGGAAAAATTACTTGTAAGGCTTAATATTATGTATGTGCATATATACATAGCTGATATACTGTTGGTTTGGTCAGTCAGTGTGTTTTGTTCATTTTTTTTTGTTTTGGAAAGTCTTTGATACTCTACCCTTAGGACTTTGTCCTACAAATGCAAAAAAAAAAAAAATTCAAGTTTTATAGTATTCTGTCTCAATGTCCAGGATAACTTTTTTTTGTGTGCTGGGACTCGAACTCAGGGTCTTGTACTTGCTAGGAGGATAACATTTTTGAAGATCTTGTATAAGATAAAAGTTAAGAAAGTTCAAACTTAATAGGAAAAACAATTGGAGGCAGATCAATATCACTAGTGAACAAAAATCATATATAATATATACATATATAACATAAACATATATAATATAAACATATAAACATATATAATATAAACATAATATATACATATATAATATAAACATATATACATATATATACACACACTATTTGCTGCTAAAATATTGCCATGTATATGGGACATGAAATAAATTCTAATGATCTAATTTCAAAATTACTCCTAATGAATATCAAACATATCACAGCATTCCTTGTTTAAATTCTTCCACTATATCTTGAGCAAGATACTCCTGAAATTCTATTCTGTTCTGCTCTGCTCTGTTCTACTTTTTCAGACAGGTCTCCTTGTGTAGTCCAGTCTGGTCTCAAACTTGTAATACATCTACCTCATTCTTCCAAGTACCTGGTGTGTCCCATTGCATAATCTAAATTTATTTTTCTGTATTGCAGATAATACACACACAGAGGCAATATTCTTCTAAGAGTCTGATCTAAGTGTCCTGTCTTTTTGGTATTCCTTGATATAGTTAGGAAATTTCCACGTTCCAGTAGTTCCCACACTGATCATTGTGACTGAGGAACAAGTTTTGTAATAGTGGCACTTTGTATAAACGGTGGGTGAAGAAACAAGTGCGCAGCAAAAGAATGAAGGCAGCATTAAGACAAATATGGCCTTCATCTGGGATGGGATGTGTGGACTTGGTAGGATTTGCAAATCAGCATTTATATCATGTTTTCATCACATTATGCTGTTTTGCAAATGAATGACGATTTTGCTCTATACAACATTAGCAAGCAGAAATTTGACTTTTTTAAAAAATAGGAAATAATGAAAAAAAGAGCTACAAATGTGAGGAATAAAATCAGGTTTGTTTAGAGAATCCTAGGAAAAGCGGTCCTTTTAAAAATGTCCACTTTCCCATGAGACATTAGCACAGACACATAGCTTCTTACCCAGGTGTTTAGGTCTGAGAGTCCAGACAAATGTTTTCTTCTCTCCAGGCTGGATCATCTTGCTTTCATTGCTTTCCAGGGTGTTAATATTGGCTTCAAAATTCTGAGAAGTTTCTATGTGAACGGATATCTATAAAAAGAGTCATGGTAAAAAAAAAAAAAGAGTCATGGCAATAGGGCAGCCCTGTTACTACTTTATATTACTATTTCATCTCTCATTTTCAGGAAATTATCCCTTATCTATTTTGTTTCAACTAGAAATTCCATTTGACTCAGGTATTCTCCTTCTAGTTATCTTTCTGAAAGAATTAAAGACATCACATCACATTGACACATGCATAGTCATATTTATCGCAGCATAATACATAATAGCTACATCTTGGAAGTGGCCCCCATATATATTCATTGACAGATGAATAGATTAAGAAAATGTGGTATTTACACACAGTCGAGGCCTGCTGTACCATAATGAAGAATAAACTTGAATCATTTGTAGGAAAATAAATCCACCTTGAGACCATAATGTTAAGAGAAATAAATCAGATACACAAGCTTAAACACCACACGGTTTCTCTTATATGAGGAACACAAAATATAAACAAAGAGAAAAATAAAATATATGTGATAGGAAGTAAGATTTTGTTCAATAGGACAGATTTTGTTCAATAAAAGAGGATCAAGAAATGAAGAGAGGGGAGAAGGATGGGAAGTAAAGGGGATAAAAAAGAATTAAGATTTCTTACGTACATACATCAACTCTCCACAAGCAATGTGAGCATTGTGTAAGGCAAACATGTACTAATTAAAAAATAAAAACTGAAGAAAAAGATACCTAATTACTCCTTGCACATGGAGCTAAATATGGTGGAATGTGCCTCATTAAGAAATGTCATTCTCAAAGCAATAACCAAATCATCACTGTGAACGAATGCAACTGTTTTTGTTTGATGAATGTGGAAGCGAAGCCATCTCTTTATAGAATCATTTTAAGAATAAAGCAAATATTCAAGGAAAATATTCAGGAATCCTTTAGCCTCGTCAGACTTTTGTCTCCAGATCAAAGGGAGTAACTTACCTCCACACATGTGTCCAGGCAGCTGAAGACGCTGACAATCAAATCACATTGTTCATTTCGAACAACTGAGAAGGGTAAAGAGATTTCAACGAAGAAAGGCTGGGAGACTTGCAGAGCGGCTGCAGGTGAAACGCCAAATCCGGCCTTGCCATTCACACAGAAGGCACCTGCCTCCCATCCGGTCACGGTGTCAGGGATGGTGAGTGGAAGATTGGCCGAACCTGAGGAACTGCAAGGAGAGTTTGTTGCTAAAACACATTCTTTGTCTAAACGAAGAACCTGAATTGAGTACAGAACAAACAAAAATCTATTAGCTCAAGTTTAAAAATGAGTTATAGTATTTGGAGAGAGCATCAGATAAAAGTCCCGAGAGCTAGATTTCTATAAAATTTAACCTTAGAAAAGCCACGTGTCTTCAAACACTAATTTTTCTTTTAGATCTGAGGCAGCTTACATCGACCTGCATGAAATTTATTGCCAAGAAACCTCTGGTTAAACAAATTAAGAACAAGAACAGTTAGAGAAAAATTAAAACATAGCCAGTATGTATTATACACAAATGTTATTTTCAGTTTTACAAATATACCCGGGAATAGAAGTTAAGAAATAATAAAGAAATAAAGACACACAGGGAAGAAGCTGCTAAGATAACTCACTCAACACTGACGAGGTTCCACACCCACGTCTCAGGGAAGTTCGTTCTAACCGTTTCTATTATAGCCTGTTGCACAAGGTTAGCATTCTCTTTCATCACAGAATCTAAAAGAAAAGAGAAAGGCTTCATCTAGGGACAGTAAAAACATGTGTCTTAATGACGCACAGCTGTAAGTCTTTTGTGACAGATGCCTAAGTGTGAAAGCAGGGTGGGAATTTACTCTGGGGGCTTAAATGCCGGTAAATGCAAACCTGGCCATCAGTATCTTGTAGCTCAAATCTCTACTGTTAGAAGAAGCCACAGCAAACAAACTGAAATAACAAACAATTAGCCTGCACTTTCCCCCAGCAGTCAGTCTACTCGCTGAAGTTTCTCATCCAAAGTACTGATGTCTGCAAATTCTGCTAGCTGGCCTTGCTTTTGCTGATGTTTTTAGTGACATTAGTATTTTGAATTCTCAAGAACATTTCGTTTTATGTGCATGGCCTTTACGCTGCATTTGACACACTATCACTGTATCTTTTTCTAAACAGTCACTATTCTTAAATTGCACAACACCACATCCTTCTAGTTTTTTTTTTTTTTTTTTTTGGTGCTGGAGATCAAACTCAGGGCCTTGTGCTTGCAAGGCAAACATTCTAACCACTGAGCCAAATCCCCAGCCCCTTCTCTCTTTTGAAGGATGTAAACTTTTGTATCAAAGAGCTGTTTTAAATCCTCTTCTTCCTGCACACCATCACCCCGCTGATACTCTCCACCAGCTTCAATTACAGTAGTTATTCTGATGCCTCCTGTATCTATCTTCTACTTGGACCTTTCTCTCTCTCTCTCTTTTTTTTTGGGGATGCCGGGGAATCAAACTCGGGGCCTTATGCTTGCTAGGCAAGCACTCCAACCACTGACCTGAATCCCCGGCTGTGGGACCTTTCTCTTGCACCCCAGACATACGTGTCTTTGTGCGCTTTTCTTGTGGACACTTCGCAGGCCTTGCAAATGCAACCGTTCCCAAAGTGAGCTCTTTCTGTGCTCCCTGCTTCTCCTAGTGTCTTTGCCCGCTCTGAAAGGTACCAAAACCTGACCGCTTACCAGGTCAGAACCCAGGTTTTGTCTGACCCCGTCCTGTCCTGTGTGTCCCATAGCTTGTGAAGCTACAAATGTCACCTAGTATGACTTCAAAACAGCTTACAGTTCTATCCACAGTTGTCCAGCGCATCACAGTCACTTGGCTGAACCGTGACATCTACGTCATTTCACACATTCTCCAGCAGCCTAAATCCCAAAACCCTTTCCACAAAGCAGCCAGAGAGACTGTTTAAAAATGCACACTAGACTGTCTGCTTACAGTATGTAAGTAATGTATTATTATAATAGGCTGAATTCCAAACTCTCTAAATGCCATGTAAGGTTCTTTTGATTTTTCTGTATATCTCTCTCGCCTTAGCTATCTCTTTTTCCTTCCATTTATTAACTTTTATTTATTTATTTAAATTTTTTTTTTTTTTTTACCAAGAACATGTATTGGTACATTGTATACATAATGATCACATTCGTCATGGTTATTTTACACCTAGACATGATGTGTCTTGGTTCCCCCCTTCCCCATCCCTCCTTTGTGTTCCCCCACCCTTCCCTACATACAGCAGGTTTATTTACACTTCTTCCCTTTCTCCATTCTTTCCTTTTTCTCTTCCTGCTTTTCCTCTTCTCCCTTTCTAGTTCCCTCTCTTTTGAATATTATCTTTCTCTTACATAATATCTATTATTCCTCTGTTTGTGGCTATCTTTACTCTTACCTTGAGCTACATCTCTGGCCTTTCAGAAGGGCTCGTGGTCTCTGCCTCGTCTTTCACAGCTCTGCTTTCTTTACTTGGAAGGCCTTTCTCTTTTGTGACATCGTTTGGTCTCAATACAAGTGTACAAAATAGGCTCTTGAGAAAGTAAGTGTCTTCTGTTTCAATGAACATTTAAGGAATTTAATACATCATGTCTCAGCCACTTTCCTCCTCACCGAGACAAAATAGCGAGGTTTACTTTGCCGCACTCCTTCAGTCCACAGCCGGCTGACCCAACTGCAGGAAGGCACCGTGGGAGGCCCGGGCGGAGGGAAGTTGGCATGCTTTGCAGCCAGGCAGTGGAGAGTGAAGGGAAGAACGAAAGAGGGGGGCACACCCTACAGGTCTCGCTGCCCCTTCTGACCACGCCCCACTTCTAAATAGCATATTTAGTGATAGCCCCACCGTGACTGAATCACCCTTCAAAAGCCCCCCTTCCGAGCACATGAGGCCTGGGGCGAGCATTCACGTATAAACCTGATGACACACTAGTCCACGATTTTGGAAATTATCTCCTCACTGTATTTACATCATGTAACTCAATTCCTGGTCTCAATAAATGTTTGCTGAGTGAATTAATGAATGAATGACTGTAGAAAGAAGAGACTAAAATGAAGGACTTTGTTTTTCACTACATTTTATCCTGAGATATAAGAAAGTTTAGATGTTTCTGATAAAGCTCACTAAATATGGTTTAATTTAGTAGTGAAAGTAAGTGACCTTAATCTCTTGACCAGCAAAGTGGTTTCAACTTCCGGACTCCTTAAATCCATCCTTTCAAAAAGTTGTCAGCTCTTATTTTTCTCAAGGGGAACTTGGGACACTCATCTGCAGGAGGAACCCCACTTTGATCACAAGACTGGTCTCGGGGAGAGGCCAGAGGGACATAAGCAACGGCACTAGGTACGCTCAGAGGCATCTGTACAGCTGCATTTGCAGTCTGTTGTGATGACCTGGCTCCATTTAGCTTCCCTGACTGTATTTCTACATTTGAAATCTGCACACCTACGTTAGTTTTCTAACAGAATGGCCAGCTTTGAGCTTTCAGTCCTTTCGCTGAAAATGGACTAGTATTGAAATAAATCAGACACTCATGAGTACACATTGAATTGTTTCTCTGATATGAGAAACCGTAACTGTAAATAAGGACAAAGAGGTGTAATAGATATTATATAAAAGGAAGATAATATACAAAGGAGAAGAGTACTAGGAAAGAGAGAAGGGGGGAAAGCAGAAAGGCAACAAAGGAAAGAAAAGGGAAAGGGAAAATATGGAAAATTATGAATAAACCTGCTGTAAATAGGGAGGAGGGAACAGAGGGGAGGGGTGGGGAAGAGGGGGGAGAACCAAGATGCATCATGTACAGGTACAAAATAAATGTGATGAATGTGACCATTGTATGTAAAATGTACCAATACGTGTTCTTGGTTTAAAATTTAAAAAAAATGGACTAGTATTGGAACACTTTTCTCTGGTGGCAGCTCTGCGAATATCAGGGTGTCAAAGTGCCCTCTGCCTGGACTCTCTGTGCTTCAGTCTCTGTAACAAGGAAATAAGGGACCCACAAGGAAACTCACTCTCTTGTATCACACAGTAACTGTCCTCTTACATCCCTGCACATTTCATGTTGCTACATGCATACTTCTGATATCATGTTTTACTGATAAACTTCCTTTCATACTGGAAGCTAGTTATTCTTTATAGTCAAAGCCATTTCCAGCCTGCCTGCTTTATGGAATTGTAGCATGTTTAGTTACGACCAAAAATGTGTCAAGATTCCAATTTCGTAGGTTTTCATCCAAATACCCCCAGTCCTAAGAACCCGTTTGACTATCCCTTCAACGCGAAACTCTGGATTACCCACATGTGGCTCCAGGTGAGGCATCATAGTACACGGATCTTTCTCTTCCTAGGTACAGCGGCTGGACGTGTGCATAACTTCTGTCCATCAGACATAGTTCTGGTTTTCGGTAATGGAGATTTGTAAAGACTTTCAGACCCATGCGCTTTCAAAGAAACAAACACAAAGAAATAGTGCATTCCTTTTATGCAAGAACTATAAAAGCCCTACAATGTAGTAATAAATAGAGCATACATCTGTATATTTAGTGTGCTAACGGGACTCTAGTGCTATAGAAACCAAGCTGGATCTATTTGATTTATGGAAAATCCCCAATTTAAAAATAAAAATAATAATAGGTATTATCATGTGCCAGCGTTTCAGTTTTAAGGGAAAATACTTATGAAATACTTATGAAATATGAAATCAACACTGGTTTTCAGCCTCTTGATTTGACTGTTTCTGTGTAAGATTCACTGCAATAATTCTAACCTGAGGTTTTAGAATTTTAGCCACACAATTTATTTTCAATAGACAAGAAAAAAAAAATCAAGAAAAATTAATATTTCCTTTTCATAAGACAGTTTTGAGTACTCTACTTCCAAATTACAGAAACCAAATCTCAAGACATCAGATGAAAACTATATAGTTAATGAAACATAGATACACATTATGAATACTAAAATTAAAACTCACATAAAATATTTTGAAAAATCTTTAGTGATCTTACCTTGAGAATCTCATAGGTGTCTCCATCTTCAAAGATGGGTGAAGGAATATAATACAAACCATTGTAAAACATGTTCTTCTGAGGAACGCAAGGGTCTACCCTGCCATCGTCTAGGTTGAGACCATCGTAGAAATAATAATATGGTTCTCTGTGTGGAAGCATGTTGTATACCTAGGAGGAGAAAGCACGTGGTCTTCAGTATTTTTGTTTTTTACAATTATGGAATTAGAAAATTTATGACATCACAAGTTTAGTCTTATTCTTTTCTGTAAGAGAATGGAAATCATACTGTAATTCAATAATTTTATTCAACTTCTTCAAAAGTGAAAACCAATTTTATTTTAGGCAATTGTTATGGCTTGTGTCTAGATGTCCCCTCAAAGCCTCCTGTGGTCATAGGAAGTGCTTTTCAGAGGTGGCTGGATCTAGAGTGTGTGAAGCTGAGATTAAGGATGAGGGTGGATGCTGAGATTGAGTCATGGTGCAATGTTGGATTAAGGGCGCCCCACGCTGGGTGTGAGTGCTGCCCTCCCTCCTGTTGTCGCTTGCTACTTCATTACTTTGCCGCTTGTTGTCTTCTACCTTCTGCCTGCTATGAACCGTTTCTCCTCTGTGATGCCGCGCTGCCTTGGGGCCAGCCAGCTATGAACTGAAACTTCTACAAACTGCGAGCTAAATAAACCTTTCCTCTTTTAACTTTGTGTGTTGGGCAATTTGTTTCAGCAATGAGAAAAGCAACTGAGACAGCACAATGTCATGTTCATGACATTTTTCAGATAGTTCAGGATTTAGGAGACCATTCAGGACACAGCTTGCTTAGATTTGTTAATGAATCCGAAGACTGGTGCATAGTTAATTCATTGAAATTATAATGCTAGAACTCCCAGCTCTGGAGAATAATTAGCTCTCTGATTATAAATCTTTTCACATGACCTTCCAAAGAAAATATAAAATAAAAAAGAGAACAATCAACAATGTCTGTCATTTATGTCTTTAATATTTCTAGGGCACAGAGACTAATTCTGCTATCTTCAAACCATTAGAGGAATGAAAGCTACATTCAGCAGAGCTCCCAGCGATGTAAAAATTCGAGGGGTATAAAATTGTAGAAGGAAGGTTTAAGAAACTACACGGAAAAAAGGGAAGAATTAGATGGAGAAATTAGAAGAAACAAAAAAAATCAACTACAAATAAGAGAAAGTTCAACACTTAATGTTGAAATATGAAGCATAGTTCTTGAACTCGGTGGTTCCCAGTGGGGACCTCAGGGCAGGGCTTCAGTCGGCCTGCAGGTGGCAGGTTCAAAGAGTGGCCAGTGGAACAGAATCTGATCAGTAGGGCCAGAGTACTGCCCTGTGGAGACAGGGCACTTAAAGGAGAAGGAAGTAATAATGTGCAACTAAGGACGCTACAGAAACAAAAGAGAAATGAAACATGTTAGTCTTGTCACTCTGATTTCCATTACCAACATTTGTCATTAAAACTTTTTTTTTTTAACCAAAATAACACAAGGACACTCTTCACCTCTGAATGCTATCCACAAAATATTAAAAACTGTATTAAAAAACCCAACTCCACACGAAGCTACCATAAAAGAAAATGCCAATCAAAACATTTCTGCTGATGAAATTTCTCCACCAAAGTAATTAACTAAGCAAATAAATAGAAATGAAAAGACATTCTCAGACATCTCAGCATAAATGGAATGCCTCAGACATGCATTTGGGATATTTTAAAAAAGCACCATGGGGGCGGAGGATGTATTTGCGTAGCATGCACCATGAATCAAGAATTTAATAAAAGAAGCATAGCAATAGGCTGACATAAGGGGAAATAAAATGAGAATTTACTGACCTCAGATATAGATGAAGTAGACAAAAACAGCAGGCATAAAGTATAAAGATCTCAAGAGAAAATGATTGAAAGAAAATTTTATTTTTCTTGAACTCACTATGTAGCCCAGGCTGGCTTCAAACTTGCTGTGCTCTTTCTGCCTCAGCCTCCTGAGTGCTGGGGTTACAGATGTGCGCTGCCACTCCCAGGTGAAAGGAAACTTTAAAAGCAGCTTAGAAAAGCTGGGTGTGATGGTCCATCTTTGTAATCCCAGCGATGAAGGCAATACAGCAGAATCTCAAATTCTAGGCCAGCTTCGGCTACATAGTAAATTCAAGACTGGCCTGGACAACATTAAAAAAAAAAAAAAGCCAAGAAGAAACACAGAAAAGAATAAATATTAAAGTGAGAGAAAGAATAAATTAAAGTAAGTGATAGGCAAAGTGGCTAAATTGGAAAGCTGGTAAATAATAGCTAACATATGAATGGAGTTTTTCAAAAAAGGGGAAAAATGAGAAGCTTAATATTTAAAGTCATAATTCAAGACAAATTTTTGAAAATAAAGGATCTGCGGTTACAAAATGGGTACATACTAGGTACCTTGTATTACTGCCCCAAATAATAAATTCAGAGAAATATTTTACTAAAACTGCTAAAGTATAAAAAGAAAAATCTCCAAAGCCTTCAGACAAAACAATAAAAATGACTTACAACAGGAAATAAATTGATGCCAAAAAATTTTTAAAGCAACAATCAAAGCAAGGTGACAGAGGAGCAGTGTTGTCAAACAGAAAATATGAACCAGGAAGTTA